>PVJO010011580.1:0-59157 GCA_004026905.1 Hystrix cristata | reverse complement strand
TTTACTGTGGAAAATGCTTATAAATAATATTATTATATTTCCATAAAGAACATTTTATATTTATTAACTGTATCCCAACTATTGACATTGGTGACTAATCTTATTCTTCAATACACTCTGATTAAAATGAAAGGGATCAGTTCTAAACTAAATCATGAAATAATTAACTTAGGTTTTAGAAGTATATTCTGCAGTAAAAGTCCAAGAAGAGTTACTAGTTGCAGAAACTCTTCCTTTATAATTCCACACACACACAAAGTAGGACATTTTAACAGTACATCTTTGTGGAATGAAAAATTAACTGGAGTTGATAATTATCAAAGACTCTGTATAACTTCCACATTTAAAAATGTATAGTACATGTCTGCGTACTTAAAATAAGAAAATATATAAACACAAAAAATACAATTTCATTTCTACCCTCCTTATTAAATTGCATCTTACTACAAATTTCATTTGTTAATCATTGCCATTTCTTTTGAAGATTCATTTTAGTCATCAAGAGTGGAAGTTTTGATTGCTCCTGATGATTCTCCTATAGCCTTTCCTGATTATTTTCTAAATTTGATTACAAACACTGCAACATGTCTCAGCCAATTAGGCTTGTCAACTTCCACTGTGGTCCCCAATCAAGAGTGTGACTTTGGAAATGACAGGAGATCCTTATTAAAAGTCATGCTTCTTGGATAGAGATATGGCAGCTCACATGAGGCCGAAGACACAGAAGACAGGCTGCCTTTCTAAAAACAATAAGAGGAAATTAATAATTTTGGCAGGCAATGCTCTAGACTATTAAGTGAAGACCAAGGGAAAGGATCGCAGTGCACCTGCTCATGGTTGACAGGCTACTGAGTTAATCTAAAGCAGTGGCGTTGAATTGGTGTTGAATTGTGCGGCAGCTGACTGTTACCATTCAAAGCTCTAAAAGGTGCTCCATCACTGATCTAAAGGAATATATTTTTTTGACTTACAGATAGTTCATTTACATAAGTTAAAGAAAACCTAGGAAGGGTTGGTCAGGCCTCAATACAGCTTTGCAAGTTGTTTTGAAATTCATCCCAAACAAAGGGAAAACAAGCACAATGAATTTCAAACTAGAAACACAAATTAATCCCTGAAAAGCGGCCACCTGTGAAAGCTATTCAGTAAGTAAATGGACACATTTTGTGAGATGTAAATAAATTTAGAGAAATTATGCAAGACAATTCTGGGTCATTTCTGCAGAGAAGGACAACCTTATTCATAAAGTTTTTTTTTTTTTTTTTCTTATTTCAGTAGCTAGGTTCCTGACTATTTTCATGTGTCTTTGGTGAACACTATCATGAGAAAAAAAAAAGTTTGAATTTGTTAAGGAGGAAAAGAAAAAAGGGGATGCTCGAATAAAAGTATATCTAATCTTACATTTTCCATTTTTATAAGGTGATTTCCTATTCAAATACTTAAGTCAGCTTCAAACAAAGTCTCCCAAGGTAGGATATATTTCCAAAGAACTTGCAGTTTTTTTCATTTGAACCAACGCGATTACAGAGACCATTCACAAAACTTGTCAATAGTATGATTTTAATGTCTCTAAAATATGTATCTGAGATATACAGCAAAAGGAGTTTACCGTTTTAAAAAAAGAATAAGATTTTTTTTTCTATTGATGGTAAAACTAGGAGGATCTGCTCATTTAGAAGTCAAATAGCAGCATGCCTGACTGCAATAAATAATTACCTTTGTGTTTTACCTTCAGGAAAGCATAAAGGAATTCTTGATTTCTATGAATAACACTGGCATTTTTTTATGAACTCTCAGCAGATGGCATAAAATCCCAGGCTGCTGTTCTTCATAAATTGATAGGCAAACAAATGTCAATATTTCAGTTATCCATTACCAAAGGAAAAATGACATGTGTTACTGGAGAGCTTGATACAGGATATTGGAAAGAGTAAAACTTCTAAAATACCCCATACAAATATTAAGATAAAGATAATTGTATAGACACAACAAAGCAAAGAGGACACATACATTGAGAATAATTTGAATAGCCCTCACCTCTATTTTAAACCAAATCTACCGAGCATTCGGCAGGTTAAAATCATTGCCGTGAACGCATTTGCAGAGGTCAAAGTACCATATAACATATGGAAGTGCAATCATGTTAGTTCTTTTATGTAACAACAAAACACACTGTAAAATACATTATATAAAACTTTACAGACTATTCTCTTAGAATCTGCTAGAGTAATGCAGGTTTTTTTCTTTCTCCTCTTTCTTAAACAAAAATAGTCTTTAAAAGATTTTTAATATAAAGAAAATGTGTAACCATTTCGCCAAACAGACACATATTCTGATTTTATTTATTTACACAAGTACTTCTTGACTCCTTGCTTTAATTTTCATCCCTAATATCTTCCTAGAAATGATTTAGCTTTTCAGAAATGTGGTACATTCCCTACTCCATTGGACAATGCCACTAATTGAGAATACATGTTCTTCCATAAAATATTTAGGAACTTACCGCGTTTGCCCAATATCTTAAAATTCAGCAAAAAACTCACTGGCAAACGTGCTCCTGTATGCCACTTAGGGAATTATCGTACATATTAGGTCACATATTAGGTCATTTGACACGGTGGGGGAAGGGAGGCTATGGGCTAGGGTGGGGCAGGTGGTAATAGTGCTAGTGTGCCCCTCTCTATAACTGAATTAGACTTTGCTTTATACTTTTTAACAAAAAAGTGCTGTCAATTTAGGTTCTGCTTCTCAGTCATCCTAATGTCTTAGAATGCATTTTAAATATAAGGTTTTGCATATTCGTACCTATGAATAATGCATAAGCAATTGGCAATAGCACACCATTTCTGGAATAATTTGCAGATACAGAAAATTATTCATATTCAATGATTTTGCTTGTGGATATAGGAAAAAATGTATACGTATGGAAATATATATGTGGACTATTGTCCTGCAACAGGTACATACATTTCTATCTCTCCCACCCACTTAAGCTAATCATTTTGTCCATTCTTCTTTCCCTATTTGTCTTTGCAAAGCCTTATCTTTAAAATATATTAAATGCAATCTGTTCTCTGGAAGGACGAGTTTCAGGATATCGGGAAAGCCTACCAAGGAATGACCTGCACTAATGGCTGCTTCTCCTTGGTTTCAGATTCAAGGCCTCTTCCAGATGTAGCCCTGACCGGGAAGTGCACTCGTGAGTGCGATGAGTACGGCCACTCAGACTCCTGTTGGATGCCAGTCCGCACTTCTCCTGAGAGGAAGAAGAGCCAGCCCAAACTCTCCACTTTCATGCCTGTTGATGAACGAGGAAGCCAGGAGAAGCTGGCCAATGGCGAGGCCGCCATCATGGGTGACCGCAACAGAAACCTCCTGAACAAAAAGTTGACCTCATCCTATGAGACCTTCAGTGCAGCTAGTTTCAGCAAAAATGAGGAAGCCAACCCTGAGGATATTCCCCTGACAAAAACAGGGGAATATAAGCCATCTCCTGTCAATACTCTCACTAGAAGAGAAGTTTACCTGTAGGCTCTCAAGGAGCAACAGCAAAGTTCTTTTCATGTATGAGAAGGAGAATAAGGGCAAAAACCTTACACAGCAAAACCATTTAATCACAGAGAGGGGGCTACCAAAGAGACGAAGCTTTGCCTGCCACTTCTGCCTCCAGATCAGGCCTTTAGCGACACTATCAGCCTGGTTCCGATGTACAATGTAGAATCCATCCTTGTGATTGCATGTCTGACCCTCCTCACCGATCCCCAACACCCGCTCTCTCTTCCCCACCCACCTTCAAGGGAAAAAAAAGATGGTTGCAAGTTTCTTTTATGGTAATAAGCCTGATTAGCAGAACACAACACACTCTCATTATCTCTAAGCTGAAGCATGATTTTAGTCACTTTGATTTTGTTTGAGTGTCATCTGGCTGGTTTAAAAAAGCAGGACAGGTAAATTATATTTCAGACATACCATCAAAATATGGTTTATCACTATCAAGGGCAATCCTTTGAAAATGATAGCATCTCTCTGAAGTTACATAAAGGGAGACAATTAAAAAGCATTTTGGAAAGATCACAGCTTTAATATTCGGATGAAGATTTAGGACAAAACAATACTCAGCGGGGGACTGAAGTCCCGAGCTGGCATATGTTGTTATTTTCAGGTCAAGGGCATCAACTTTAATTCCATACTTTCATTGAATATTCTCACACAATCTTGATAACATTTCAATTATGCTAATTGTTTCTCATACAGTTTTTTTCAGAACAGGACCACTATTATCAACTAACTTGAACAATTGCGTCATTATGAGGCCAAAGATCATATGGCAGATCAGGGAAATCATGAAGTTGATTTGGTCTTGACATGGAAAGCAACTAAACTCATGCACACACAGAAACACTCAAACACTTGTTTATTTTTTATTGTCTCTGTGCCCAGAAAACATTCTTCTTCTTTTTAAAATGGATTTTATTTGAAAGCTCAGAAAAAGAAAAAACTAATGAGACATATTTTTGGCATTATAATAGACAGCTGGATGAGGTTCAAGCTTAGATTCACAGAATACTGTCAAGGAAGATTGCACTTTTTAAAATGTTGTCGTATTTATGGGTAGTCAGGTAGAGAAAGATACATTGTTATATGGCGTTATTAGTTAAGTCCACTATAATCATTTTATCATTCCAACTAAGCTTGCTGGTCTTTCAGATTACACACTTAAAATTACAGTTTTTCACTGTTCAGTCGCACTTCCACACGATGCAACTGCATTACTTTTGAATCCAGTACAGTGTAGAACTATTTTGAGACTCACAACATCAAAACAAGGCAACACCTTAATTGACCTTGTCCCTAATGGGATTTGAACATTGTTGAAAGTATGTCTTAAACAAATCCAGACTGAAAATGAATTAAAATGAGTTCTGGGCAGTGACATTTCTTGTAGTAAGTACATCTCAAAGTTAGAAAACGCAAAGCTTTTCTCAGTGCAATAAGAAGAAACAGGATATGCAGATTTTGAGCCATTTTGATCTACATGAAATGATTCGGTAATTTAAAAATCGAGCTGAACATTCAGATAAAAGTGACAATCCGTGGATAGAATAGGGGATAACAGGTAAAGAAACAAATGTTCTCATTGCAGAATGTTTGTAACCTGGTTAAGGAGTAACCTTGATTGCTCTCTAACTAACTGTAGACATATGTAGCTTCGGGTAGTTTCACGCTTTGCAGAATTTCTTAGAGTACAAGGTGAAGCATACTGGAATATAGGTTGATTATTCACTATATAGGTCATCAAAATACTTATCTTTGAAAGCCACTTTTCTGTTTGGCGGGGTACTGTTTTGGGATCATTTCCTTATGCTCTCACTTAAATGGAGTTTTCATTTTGATGGTAGTTTATGTATAATAGGTAGATTTAAAAAGATACGTAATTGAAAAACATGGGACTAAAATATCAATAATTGAACATGCTTATGTTTGATTATTATTTACACTATGGAAAGATGCAATTCTAGTACTTTGCTAGAAAACTGCATTCAAGCAGTTTTGCCTTGTATAATCTGTAAGTACCTATTAAGACACATACTTCTAAAGATACTTATGAAATGTATACATATTTTTTCTTGCACGTTACAAAAGAAATAATTGCATAACACAGATGTTCAACAAACTTTTTTAGTGTGTATTTTTTTTTTTCCATGAGACACTTGAAAGCACTAGATAGATCATTTCACTCTATCTTAAAACCCTTCTGTTGTCTGTAAAGCTAATACGGGTCACACTGGACCTTTGGATTAATTGGATCCACACTCCCCAGTGCTGTTTGCACCACATTGAAGACAGCCACGCCATTATCATTTAACTCGTGGACCTCTCTTTAGAACTAAAATGGGTGTGAAAGAATAAAATTCAGTGTACTGTAAGTATTCGCAGTAATTCTAGTAGAATTAGCAATCATAACATGTTTATTATATAATGAGCTGGCATGACACAGAAATATATTTTGTGTTTGTATGACTTTTATTTTGAATAGTTTAAATCTGGTGCCACTCCACATATAGAGTGCTTTTGAAAAAAAAATCAATAAAAAGAAACAAAAAAATAAATGAGTGAATGCAAAATAAGCAACTGTGCCTTTTATACCTGTTGTTATGGTAAAAAAATGGTTGTTGGGTTTGGATGAGGGGAAATGGGCTATTCCCAACTTTTCTGATCCTGTATATTTATCCATGTTTATTTTCTGAAAATAATAAATAATATATTAAAAATTTGCCTTCTGACAAACTCGGATAATGGACCAGTCTTAAGTATTGTTCATTCATAAAACAAAATTAAGGCATTAATATGGGCTGCTTAGATCTCATTGGAAGGTGAAAGTATGTATTATAAAAGTAACATGAAGAGATATTATCAGGGGTGAAATCAGTCCATTTTGCAAGATAAAATATTGATTTTGAATTTTTAGTTTTATTTTTTCTTTTAGCTGCTCTTCATTTTAGTTGTACAGTGTATGAACTATACTTATTTTCTGTACACAAGAATTTCAAGTGGACTTTTGCATGCATTATACATTAGGGCACATTTATAAATTAACTATATAAATTTATGTATATTAAAACGTCTGTAGCATCAGTCTAAAATCTATTGCTCTTTTTGAATCTCCAAATATCATTTCTGTATGCTTTTTGACTGGCCTGCTGCCTGAGTTTCAGAAAACAAAAGAGGCATTATTTTTATGGGAGGAGGAGCGGAGATAGTACTGAAGACGTCTGCCTGAAAGGCCACCCTGGGAAGCTGTGTTACAGGAAAATAAAACAAAACATTCAAACAAGAAGGAACTGCCAAGAATCAAAGAGCCATCCTAAACAGTTTTGAGAAATCGGAAGACCTAAGTCATTTTAGGTGTATTATATCAGCAACAAATAAATGCATCCTTAAAGGAAAAAAAGTAAAAGGAATGGGGCTGATTAGGGATCTAGTAAAGCTGGCTGGTTGTGACCCAGGCAGAGGCACAGATGACACCTGGAGGGGGCATCACATTTTCAGCTACCTGGGGTTTACTTTCAGACAACTTTCCCTGCGTTTTAAAGCACTTGCATTCAGTGTGGTGCGATCTGTTTGTAATGTTGATCACTGACTGTTGTTCTGCTACTTGGATGTTGATAGTGAAGCAGAGAACAATTTATCATCGTTTATTATGAGTCACTATGCACGCAACTATGCTAAACATGGCGAAATGTATTAAACACTCCTCCAAATATTTATGAACTCTTTACATAATTTAATTTGCTTTTGTACAGTTTTATGTAAATAAATTGCTTGTCATTTTTGTCTCTGCAAATTAAAATATAACATGGTCAAATGGTTTCACACTTGTGAGTGTCCTCTGTTGAATGGTAATTCAGCTTTGATTGGACAAGAAGTGAATAGTTGCATGTACCAGTTTTATTTAAGATGGCTCACTTTCTGCTAATTTAAATGAAAGCAAGGAAGGAAATGTGGCAGCAATTATTTATTTGGGTACACGGTGCATATTTGACAAATTAATTTGTGTAAAAACAGAATGAAACTTGGATTCTTCAGGTTTATTAAAATAATTCCTGAAATTTACTTAGCTGGCTTTAAAATCTTTCAGTACACGGAAGAACATACTAATACAGAGACAGATTTTTTTGTGGGGGGTTATCTGCCAAAATTTCTCACTTAAAATACAAATAGGTCTAAATCAGAATGCTTCTCTGTATTAGGTCTGCTGTTGTTTGTTTTTGTGGTACTGGGGATCCAGCACAGGACCTAGTCAAGGCACTCTGCCCCTGACTCTCACCCCCAGCCCAAGAAATGTTTGTGTTTAGTCTAAATTAAAGACAAATAGGGAAAAAAGTTATAGACTTTAAAAACTTACGTGAAATTTAGGAAATAGTTTGAAACATAAAATAGAATGTTTGTATCGATCAAATCATTTTCTTTAGTTGAGGCTTTATCTTTTATATCTCTTTTGATCATTTATTACCTCTTTTAACTATTCCATTTTCTATTTGTTTTAAGACTGTATTCATGAAAAAAGAAGCCTGTACTCATTGTAGAGGTTATCTTCTTTATTTATGAATTTCTAATCCATTAAAGCAAATATCTTCTCCAATTTTTCAGTCATGATCTTTCCTTCAATTCAGAAATTTAGAAAGAGAATGTTTTCTATATATTACTAGATTTATGGAATTTTCATCCAACCTCACAACAGTACTACTGAAAAATACCTACACAAAACACAAACATCATAAGGGTCCTTGCCTTAATACTTTTTTTTTTTTTTTTTTGGTGCCCGGGATCGAACTCAGGGCCTTGTGCTTGCAAGGCAAGCACTCTAACCATTGAGCTAAATCCCCACCCCTTTGATACTTCTTTATACTGTTAATTCAACCAGTTCTCAGTATGAAAATTCAACATATTTTACATAGGATGATGTGCGCTTCTTATAAATTGATTTTGATGGGCACCCTTCCTTCTCCAAAGAAAAAAATAGGATTAAATGCTGCGAGCATCTGCTTCAAGTTGTATGAGGTAAAGAAATAATGTGTCATTCATTTTTGCCTTCTGCTTTTCTAATGGTGAGAACCAAGCATCGTACATAATTTAACAGAACAGTACATAAAATGAAATCAGTGTGTATTCCTCCTGTAAATTTTTAACATAAAATTTTATGTTGAAAAAATAAAATTTTTTACTTCAATTTGAAATTGTATTGTTAGGTTAAAAATTTAAAACAGAACTAAAAATCTTCAAATGTGTAAATATAGTGTTACACTTTGGAAAAGAAAGAAACATGACTTAGTCCAAAAATAGTTGTGCCATAGTGATTCCAAGGCTTAAGTTTGATTTTTCTGCCATCTCTGATTTGTTACAAGGGTCCTGACTTATAAATTAGAAGATTGACTTAATAGTTACTTGTTCCTAATAATCCCTCACATTTTGTATCACTATTATGGTTTTAAAAGTTTTCTTATAAAATTTGACCTGTAGAAGTTTTAGATGAGTAGTGTCTAAGGTGAAGCTTACTCAGTGAATAATTCTCATACTGATAAAAATGTGAACATAATGTACGTACCAATCAAAATATTTTGCATGATTTAGGGAAGTGATAAGAAAAAGAACTGTTCACATTCATGAGAATAAAACTTACAACTTTGGTAAGGTGAGAGGACACTAAAGTAAGGGAGACTAATTATGCTGATTGGCAGATAATTATGTTCACTTGATGTTACTCAGCATACGCTGGCACTAATTGTAATCTGTATGCAATTTCTGACAGTATAAATCTAGAAGAATCATAACCTAGTTTCTTCCTGCTGAATACTCTGGAATCATCTATCAGGCAGTGAAGTTCTAGTGAGCTTTGACTGAGTAGTGTAGTTTTGGGAACTTGAATCACACCTGGCAGCACTTGAAATTATCAGCCCCTTTTAAAATTAGCAAATTGACTTCAGTTTCAACAGGCTGATTTTACAAAGAAACAGTCTATTGAGTTTTTGTCTTCCTCTTTCCACTTTCTACTCTTAAACATTTTTTGTGTCCCATCCTAAAGCCCTTTGTATCACTTGAGAAATACTTGCTTTGTTTACCTTCTTTCAAAAGCGTATATCTAGTTTTCCCAGGAGTCCAAGGTGATGTTAGGTAGCTGAAAAAGAACTGCAGGATTTGCAACCCAATCACCTTTATTTTAGTGAAAATTACTATTAACTGCTTGAGCATTATGGGAGAAGAATGACTAGAGAATAAACATGTATTTATTTTTCTTTTATTTCTATTGTTTATAAACTTCATGCAAGAAGATGATTAATCAAAATACAAATTTTCTAACCTACAGGGAGAAAGGAAATGATATGAAGGTAAAATGTGGAAAGTTAAAGATTTATACTCTCCTTTAAATCTAAACTTACTTTTCCCTGTTGTGTTTCTGTTAAATGTAAATTTTATTCATTGGTTGAATTACTATGTGACCCACACAAGAATAATTTTGTTTACTTATTAAACTTCCTGAGGGAAGATACCAAAAATGGCTAAATGGTTCGTAAATGTAAAATTTGTCTCCACTACTCTCACATGACGCTAAACAAAAATTGGAGTTCACTTGGGACGTTCAGTGTTATTTTTCTATTAAAAGCTATCATTATTCAAATGATCTATTATCAGAAAGGTCATAAGAAAAAATGAATGGGATCAAAGGAGTAACACTAGATGTAATTTAAGGAGTAGGATGGAATTTGAAAATGGAAAGTGCTAAAGTGTTAATGTACTTAAGTTTTTTAAAAGTCCATAATGAAACAAATGGAT
This sequence comes from Hystrix cristata, assembly GCA_004026905.1. Classification (NCBI taxonomy): domain Eukaryota; kingdom Metazoa; phylum Chordata; class Mammalia; order Rodentia; family Hystricidae; genus Hystrix; species Hystrix cristata. Next base: position 48,825 of record PVJO010011580.1, on the reverse strand, counting down.
AAGCAATCAGAGAGAGACAGAGAGACAGAGAGAGAATATGAAGAAGGAGAAGGAGAGGAGGAGAAATTTTAGTTTGGTAAATTATTTGAAAGTGCATTAAAATCTAGGACTGCAAAATTAGTACTAAATTGATAAGTTTGTATCAGTTTTTCCTAAGTATGCTTTATACATATTATGGAGAACAATTTTACTGCAGTTTTATGGATTGGTATAAAATTCTGATCAATATTTAACTCTTTTATAGTACATTTATGTAAAGGAAGTGAGAACAAAAAAAAGTCAAAACCAAAAACAAAACAAACAAAAAAAACCCTCGAAAGAACCTAAGAAATGAAATAGCTTTGCGAGATTATTTACTTAGAGTTTTAACACCGCCTCTACAAGGGAACCAATTATTTGAATGCTTTTCCAGGCCCTATAGTGCAGAGCGAACATCTGTAATTAGCATTTGTTAAACTCCACTTTGAGGCCCAGTAAGAGACTATAGACCATTAGATATATGGTTTTTGTATAACAATTTTTAAAATGTTGAGTTTTATTAATAGGATGATCTCTTTCAACAAATTTTTTAGGTACAATTTTCAGTTGAAGCATAATTCAATGTTTGGCTTTTAAGTCAATGTTTATCCATCTGCCATGTGAACAATAGTATTATTTGCAGTCCAAAAGTTTATTTTTGCTTCTTTTTCTTCAAAGGATCCGCACTTTGTTTAGTTGTGTGAAACACCGAATCAGATAATTCAATATGTAGTAAAGTACTAAGCAATGATAATGGCTGAAGTAGAAAATGTCAGGATATACAAAAGTCAACAAATTTTTACTGTGAAGGGCAGATAATAAATACCTCAGGCTCTGCAATTCAAAAAGTAAAGGATATAGCATAGATACTTATATGAAAGAAAGAACAGATTTTGAGGGGTTTTTTTTGTTGTTGTTGTTGTTGTTGTTGTTGTTGTTGTTTGCAGTCAGTTAAAGTCTTCCATCCTGTTCTGAACTGAAGGCATACAAAAGCAGGGCTGGACATGGGCAGTTAATTTTAGCTTGATCTTAGCATATACCACAAACTAATTCCACAGATGCTATTTTTGAATATACCACTATAAATCTTTTTTTTTCTTACTTCTTTAGTATATCCCTGTTTGCCTAGAACAGTTGTAGTTTGTGACCTTGTCCAGCAAATTCATTATTATCATCCTTTAAAGTTAAATTACATGGTCACCTTAGATACCAGGGTTTTACTCTCCAAGGGCAAGCTTCCCACTGAGCAGTTACAAAGACATCTCATCCCTAGATCCCAAAGGTAGACTCTGAGAGGTGCAGGCTGACATGCAGAAAGTCCCCAGACCACCGGAAAAGAGCCGCATCTTAATGCAGGATTATCATCAAAAAATTTAAAAACATGTCTCATTCTGGAAATGCCCCTTTGAGGTTAGAAATGGAAGATTTGATACTTTCCATTGGATCAAAATCTTTAAACTTCATAAATGAATGCCATGATAAGTGCTTCTTACAGTAAGAAAAAATAGTAAAAACTTTCAGAATTAAAAAAAAAGAAGAAATAGCTATAATAAATATAGCAGCATCTTTGGAGCCAAGCAACTTATTTTTATTTGTTTTCATCTTTTCCAAATTGTATACAATGATATATATTTTACATTAACAATTCAAAAAGTGAATGTTTTCAAAAGTGAATATTTTGGGGTTGTTGGGCATAATTTCAGTAATAAAATAAATCATTTAAAACAATGGAATTTTTTCCTTCTAATAATGCCTCCAAAGAAATTGTATTAAAAATTAATTATTGATTTCCTATGATATTTGATTTTAATTATTTCATATCACAACAAAGTAAATAAATTATGCTAATTTCAGAGATTGTTGTCATCAAGCTAGGAGAAAACAAATAATCTTTACATAAAACCTAAACATGAAAACAGTTAAGCCACTCAGTCTATATGTTGAGTAAAGTAACAAGCAAGCTAGCAAAAAATTGATAATTCTTATGAACCTGTTGTCCAGGATTTGATTAACAGAGAAAATATGGATGGGTCCTTTGGTATGGAAACTAGATTATTTCCGCATGCATTCTCCAATAGACTGTCTGAAGACTCAATTTGGGAATTATTACAGATTTTGACTTTGTGGTTGTCAAGGCTGTTTGTGTTAAACATCCAGAAGCTATCTACTGAAAAAAAAAAAAAAAACTACTATAAAAATCTATACTTAGTCTACAAAACAATTAACATTCTTATCAATTAAACTAATCTGGGTGCATAATTCATGAAGAAAGATAAATTCTCAGTTGGTTGGGGTGGATACTCTCAGTCTACAAATCACTAAAACATTACGAAAGCCAATGAAAATGCTACCACATTGGAAAACTTGCTTCATGGTTACAGATGAAACTGATTAAAAAAAAAAACTAAGAATGAATAGGTTAAGCTACATAACTCTTATCTGAAGAAACTCAGCCACCTGTGAGCCATTTTTGCATAATACTTGAACTATGCCCCACGCTATGTCAATTACTGGGAGACACATACAGAAATGTTTACCGTACTGTTTAAATTACAGACTCATTTTTGTTTTTTTTTCTCTATTTTCATCAGATGAAAACAAATAGCATAAAAGATGATTTAAATTTCCTCTCTGCTTAGGATTTATATGTCCTTCACAGCCGTCATTTTGTTATCCTCAGGTTTAAAGGCTCTGAGAAACACTCCAACTTGACTACAAATATAGGTCAGACGATTATAATGATAGTCCTAAGTGGAAAAATAATCTTCACTCTATTGTAATCAGGCCCAACTCTCAAGCATTGTCTTGGAGCTTCAATTGAGATGAAGGCACCAATTTATACTTTAACTCTTCAAGAATGGAAACAAGATAAGTAAACAGAAGGATATATTTGGGCCTAATTTTAATCTTGAGGTACATGCATTAAAAAAGATTACTCAAGGTAGTGGGTTGGAGCCAATTACCAGAAACTAATTTGGAAATCACATCTGGAAATTTTTCACTGTAAGAATTAGAAAAATGGACTTGATCTCTACACTGCTTGTTCTCTCGCAGCACTGTGGCAAAAAATTCCTGGGAATATCATTTAAATTTTTATTTTACACCGTTTCAATACGAAAGTAGACATCTGATCTTTTTATCAACCAAATTGCCCTTCTGTCTTCTTTGGGCAAATGCTTCAGTTTTCCATCACCACCTTTATGTGTTTTCATTTTTCCTCATCGACGTTAATGCACATTTCCTTGTCCAGGTCAATGAGTGGAGGACTCAACCTGGGCTGATTTGATTCTCTCTCCAGTTTGAAGGAGGTCTCAGCGACAGAAAATGGCTTGAGCTGACTGCTTTTGACCATGGAACCCTGATGATTATACTCTATAACTGCAGCCTCCAGTCCCAGGGCTGCTTCCGAAGAGCACGGTAAGAGCAAAACTATGCTATGACTTGTATTGAGCATTTTAATTCTAATACTTGCAGTACACACTCACTGATATTCATTAAAGAATCGAAAGCATGAGAACACAGATGACAAATACATATTCTCAGCATCTATTCATTGTTGTTCTTCCCACCTTTCCAGTTTTAGCTTCTCCAATCTTCTCATGACTGTGCTCTGCTCTAGTGTGGTGTATTCACTCTGTCTTCATTTGCCTTTTGTACTTCAATCTTTCAGTCATTTTTCATGGTCCCTAATCACAAAATATGTACTTCTTCAAACCTATGTAAAAGATGGTCATACCACAAAGCCTTGATAATTCGTAGATTCTTTAGCACTTGCTCTGTTTATTTCACCTCAAAGATGAGCTGTTTATTGAAACACACACTGGGCAGAGAATGATAGCTCTCATTTCTTAAATGAACTAAACACTCTTGGCACTGTGTTTCATATTCCACTCTTTCTCACAGCAGCAGAATGAATCAATTTTTGTGTGAAACAATAGACATTAGCCCATGTTCTTTTTCAAAGTCAAGAGTTCCTTTTCAAACAAAAATTATTAACTATAGAAGGTCATTATTCCCTTTTACCTTCCTTTATGAAAGGCTTGTTTCTTGCATTTATATACTACCCTACAGACCGTATTATGCACATATAGATAAGGATATAAATGCAGGTAGAGACAGAGAATTTAAAGATTTCTCAGCATCTTTTCATGATCTCTTTTTATACAAATGTGAATGGTAGGATATGACCACCCCCTGATTTTGATGGTTAAAATCTTTTCCAAAATATCTTGTCCTTGCTCTCAAGGTCTCTTTCTAACAAAAAAAAATTATAGTCTTCCACTAAAGAATTTCTAGAGTGACGTTACATGTAGTTACAGAATAATTCTTGCAAGTAATTGAGCACATTTTCTGTTAAATCGTTCAGTATATTTCTGCATTCACTAATGCATTAATGTTGAGTAAGTGATTTCTGATTAATAGATGTCTTTACTAACTATTCATGGAAAGGTACTATGATTTATAGTAATAAGAAGGGCCAAAAATGTGGATCATCATATTCATCTTTGAGACTATCTTTATTAACTTTTAGTATGTTTCACAATTTGTAATATGAAATAAATCATACCTATAGTATTGCTTTGATGAAAATATAGTTTAGTAATTTCAGAATGTTTTGTTTTAAAATTCTTCAGGAATTGTTAATAATTATTTTCATGTTTTATATAACAAATATCTGATATAAGACACACACACATATACACACACGCAAACACAATCTTTGCCTGGTCTTTTCTGTTTTTATGAAATATATATATATATATATATATATATATATATATATATATATATATATAAATATTGTCAATTATTCAGCCTGATGACAAGCAGGGACTTACAGACTTAGCTTTTTTTTTGTTTTTTTAAACCTGAGTCTTGCTAAGGAGTTTCTAATGAAGAGAAACATGTCCTGGTTCAGTAGTAAAATTTGGTAATTATGTGAAGAACTAAAAAAAGGAGCTTATGGCAGGTCCTGTGATTGTGATTTAAAATTACTTAGATTTTCTTTTCATAAGGTGTAATGTAAATGATATGAATTTTACTTGTAGGAATGGGGTAGACAGTCTGGAAATTACTCAATGCGAGTTGAATTTTACGCTTTCAGAATTACAATGATAACAATAACACTTACAGTTACTTGGCAACTACACATGTTCTGACCTCTGAATTTAATACAATACTATCGTTATGGTCTAAACAAATATATAATTTAAGTGCTATATCTGCATTTTCAGTTGGGGGAACTGTCATTCAAATTAAGTAAATTGTTCAGCTATTCACTAAAAAGTTGGGGAGTCCAAAATATTTCAGAATGACTTGAATATCCATCATCTATGGGCATACCCACCACCCACCTTCTCTTCTAATTTAGATTTTCAATTCTGCCTAGTGACTGTGCCTGGTACAGACAACTCTTCTTATAGCTTAGGATGCACTGTGGGCACACCAGAAAATTTCTTTTTTCCTAGATCAGGGTTTCTCAACAGGGACACTATTAGTGTTTTGGCCTAGATAATTATGATCGTGGAGAACAGTGCTAAGTACTGTAAAAATGTTTAGTGTGTACCTGTCCTCTACCCACTAGGTACCAGTAGCACCTCCTCCACAGTCACTGAAGTAAAATGTCTATAGAAATTGCCAAATGTCCCTGGGGAGGTGTCATGGAGGAGGTGGAAGAATGAGAGAGCTGGAGAAGCTGGAGAGAAAACAAACTGACCCTGACTGACAACTAGGCAGCACCACACAGCACATTTGCTCTTCAGTTTGTTCAAATTCCAGGCCGTAATGCAAGTACATTTCTTGTTGTGTCTTGCATAGTATACATTTTAGGTAGAATTTTCATATATAAACAAAATATATTTTTCCAAGCCAGACTGTTGTTTAGATACAAAAAAGAGTGTGGGGAGTTACTGAAGTTCTGAAGCAGAATCAATTTTATACACTTTTATTAAAGAGATGCTACTTTAAAGAAAAATCTCTTACTGCCATTTCTTTCTTCTCTAGCCCTCCCCACTACTTGTTCAAAACCATCTACAACTTCTTTTTTTCTTGTCTTCCTTCTTTCTTCTCTCCATTTCTCTGTCACCTGCCCCTCTTCTTCTTCCCTCCTTTTGTCTGTGTATCTTTCATTTCTTTTTTCATCCTTCCATCTCTCTATTGTTATCATTCTTCGTCACCTCTATTCCTCCCTTTCTTCTTTTTTTTTTTTTTGCCAAAGACAGGTTGAAAAGAAGATAATCAGTTTTAAAAGCACATAATTTTACATTAGTCTTGAATTTTCCAGTCAGTCTAATAAGTGAGAAGAAGAAAATACAAGAGATTGTGACTTTGCACAAAAGTTTAGATTATAAAATCATTAATATTGTGCTTTTATACATAATTCTGAAAAATATTTAACAGGAAATTTTATATTGCCATTGAGATTAAAATGAACCAATTGCTACAAAAGATGCTGAATTTAAATATCTACGTATACTGTTCTTATTTTTATGTAACTAACACTTTCCTGATAGTTTTACTTTATTTTACCAAGATAAAATGCAACAGAGAGGTCTGGGCTCAGTATTTTAAAAGACATTTATTAAACACAATGAAGCAAGGACATTCGTAGTAATTTAAAAATCGCTCTTCTTTTCATGCACAACTTATTTAGGTCAATGACATCTCCAAAGTAGATAAGGTGAGAGGAGCCAGTTCTTTCACCCTTTTGTGCCTTATTTGGTGAAAATTTCTAATGGATAATGGGAAGCTATATGAAATACATACAAGTAAAATCAAAGGGCTTAGTCAAAACTATTCAGTAAAAAATAGGACATTGATAAAGAAAATTTAGTTCACTTTTAATCATCTTAACTACTTACCCACTTTTTGAAAACAAGTGTTTTATTTTAAAAAGACAATATAATGTGATGATCTAGTAAAAAGTTCATGAATAGAGACCATTAAATGATGATATTTCATGGAAAAACTTTGAAATCTTGGTAAGATTTTGAGGGGGATAAACAGCATTGCTTATAAGCAGGAACAAGACAACATAGCGATATTCTTTTCCAATCTTCTTTTTTGTTAAATGAACTGAAGAGTTTGACTTCTATCTCCAAACTGGGAAGGAAGTAAATGTGGCTTCCTCATTTCTTATACATTTCTTGCACTGAAAACAGCGGCGAGCACTTACTGGCATAGCCAGGACTATAAATGATCAGAAAGGGACGGCTTCGAATAACATTTTCAACTGACTCACTAACTGACCTAATCAAGCATGAGGCTAAAAGCTAAGCCTGGAGGTTTAGCAGCTCCAGAAAGGAGTAACCAATTGGCCAGCAGTACTATTGCCAAGAAGAGCTCATGGCTATTTTAAACTACAAAAATAGCTGAAGTTTTACTCCAAAAGTGACTCCGGCATGGAAAGTTGAAATTGCAGAAGAAATCTAGTGTAGCACCCCTCATATCTGATAGGGTTTAATCAGGAGTCATTTTGCAAAAGAGTTAATTAATTAAGACAGTTACAATACAATTACCAAACACATAGGTTCAGGGTTTTCAGTCTTATCCTATCTCAGTGACTGTAGGAGAGACAGCCACAAGAGGTATTTGTGGAAAAGGTGCAGACTAGTCATAAAACCTCTGAGAAGTTGAAATTCAGGCCAGAGGGACACAGGGCTCTCCCCGCCATGTTGAGAAGACAGGCCCAGCGTGTGTGACTTTCAGAAGATGCTGGATCTCACAGTGCTGACCTGTACATCCAGCACAGAGACTAGTGGTCTGATTGCGTGGCCAGTTTGCAAACCTTAGAAAGGACCATCCTCAACGTGGAAGGCCGCCACAAGCTGGGCTTATGGAAGAAGGGTCTCTGGAGTAGGGCCATAAACCTAGGCAGAGAAAACCATGAGTTGCTGGGTTACAAGACTACAGATGCTGCAAAGGAACCACTCAGTCAAAATGCTGAGGACTTCTTGACTTATTGTTTCTTCTTATTTGATTTTGGAGCCTTGAATATGTTTCCTTTTTAATTTTTCCTTTTTCTTCTTATTTTTTTCTTTTTTACTTTATTTTGTTCTCTCTCTATCTCTCTCCACCATGGTGTCAATATTTATTTATATAAAAACCTCATGAAGATCTAATGCCAATACTTCTCAAACTCTTCAATGCAAGCACAAGGGAAGGAATACTCAAAGTCATTTCTGGAAGCTAGCATTACCCTCATTTCAACATCAAACAAGGACACAGCCAAAGAGGAGAACTGCAGGCCAATCTTTATTACAAACCTAGATGCAAAATCCTCAGCAAGATACTGGCAAATGGAATGGAACAAATTATCAAAATGATCATACGTCATGACCAAATAGGCTTCATCTCAGGTATATAAGAATGGGTCAACATAGCCAAATTAATAAAATAATATATCACATAAACACAAGCAAGGACAAAAAAATCATTGGATCATCTCAATAGACATGGAAAAAGCCTTTGAAAAAATCTGTGGTGGACTGCTAAGGTCAATGAGCAGGAATACCCAGCTGCACCAAGTTGGAGTGATTCTGGGTGTAGAAGATCTACCTGAAGATGATTGCCCGTAACATGAAAGAGAACAGAAGCAGAAGATAGAGACCAGCTGTTTCCCAGAAGAAGCTCTACTGCAGCTGGTTCTCTCGAATGGAATTCAGCTGTTCTTCTTGTGGAAGGAGCTTGGGACCTTGCTGTCATCGAGGATGGCTGCTGGTCCCTTCAGGGAAGATCTGGTCTTCATCTCCACTGTGAACATAGTATGTCTCCTGGCTCCAGTATAGATTTCTTCAGCTTTTTAGTGCAAACACGCATGTACATGGGACATTGCTGTGGGCCCCCCGCCCTTGACTGGATCTTTTGGTCTCCAGTGCATAGAGAGACCTTCTGCACTCTTCCTGTATTTGACTTGGGTGTGTGAATGTTGTAACTTATAATTGCCCTATATTAAATCTGCTTTATTGCAAACCATTGATTCTAGAAAAGTAACTAATACGAAATCTAGCATCCATTCTTGATAAAAGCCCTGAAGAAAGTAGTTATAGAAGGACTATATCTAAATCTGATAAAAATCTGACAAACTTACTGGCAGCATCATATTAAATGGTGAAAATTCAATGTTTTACTTCTAAAATCAGAGACAAGACAAAGATGTTCATTATCACCACTTCTATTCAATGCAACCCTCAAAACATTAGCCAGAACAATCAGCCAATAGAAAGAAGTAAAAGGGATATGGACAGGATAGGAAGAAATTATCTGACTTTTGACAAAGGGGCAAAATATATACTGGAGGAAAGATGGGCTCTTTAGCAAATGACGCTAGGTAAACTGGCTATGCACATACACAAGACTGAATCTAGATCCATATCTCTCACCATATACTAAACTAAAACTAAAATGGATCAAAGGTCTTAAATGTTAAAAGAGAAACAGAAATCTGCCAGAACTCAAAATAGGTAAAACTCTTGAAGACATAGCATATAAATTGAACAGAACCTCAACTGCAGAAGAAACACCATCAAGAATCAACAAATGTAACCCTATTAAATTAAAGAGCTCCTGCACAGCACACAACCGAGTGAAGAGAAAACTTACAGATGGGAACACTTTTTCCAGCCATTTTTTTTTGCCAGACATATACTCTCTGGTATATATAAGGCACTGAAAACATTAAACTCCCAAAGTAAAAGACCCAATCAAAAAATGAGCAAACAAAATATATATTCATTTATCAGAAGTAGCGTGATGGCTAATAAGTACATGAAAAAATATACAGCATCTCTGGCCATCAGAAAAATGCAAATTAATACAATGCTGAGATTGTACATGACTCTGGAAAGAATGGCTAAAATCAAGAAATCAAGTAATAAAAGTGCTGGTGAGCTGTGGGGTACAAGGTACCCCACAAAAACCTTGTTGGTGGGAATAGAAGCTAGTATAACCATTATGGAAAACACTATGGAGGTTCTCAGAAAACTAAAACTGGAAGTTCCATTAGACCCAGCTATTCCCCTTCTAGATATCATCCCGAATGAGTTAATGATATTGCATTCAGTGACACATGAATATATATGTATATAGTAGCATAATTCATAGCAGGTAACCCTTGTAGTGACCTCTATGTCCATCATCAGATGAATGGATAAAGAAAGTGTGGTATTTATACACAAAGGAATACAACTCTGCAATAAAGAAAGGTAAACTTGGCTTATTTATAGGAAGATGAGTGCACCTTGAGATCACAATATTAAGTGAAGTAAATCAGACAAACAACCCTAATTATTGCATGTATTCACTTATATGAGAAACTCAAAATGTAAATTAAAAACAAAATAAAAATTAATAGGATATAGTTAAGCAGGTCTTTTATAAAAAGGAAGAGGACCAAGAGATGGAAGTAGGGTGTAGGGTTCTAGAGGAAGGTGATTAAAAAAAAAAAAGAATTAAGATGTGTTATGTACATTTGCCACCTTCCCACAAAGAATGTAATCATTATGTACTGCAAACATGTACTAATGTAAAAAAAAAAAAAAGTTTGAGAAAAAAATTGTCATTGCAATTTGTGTATGGTTTCTTTGTTGTTCTATGCTCTTGGTTTTAGCACTAGACTTCCTTCTTCAGATCTTTATGTTCTAGTTTATTCAACAGCTATATATATCTTTATGTGATTATTCATTTACTACTAGATCTCTTTGCTCAATTCAGTGACGCCTAGTTTCCAAATTGGCATAAGGTAATTTAGTAAAAGTGTGTGTATATACACACACATACAACTTAATATATACCTGGCACTATTCCAAGAGCTATTTAATTTTCAAAATAATGCTATGAGAATTATCATCACAGCACTTTTAGGTGAAGAAAGTAAAACACTAAAAGGCTCAGCAAGTTTCCCAAGGTCACAAACAGTGAATTACAAATTTAAATGCATGCCTTTTGTCTGCAGAGTCTATGCCCTAACCCACACTAGCCTACCCCCTTGTTATGAGTGAAGTCCGTGCCTCCCCTGCAGACACAGAACGGTATTGACTCTTGCTACACAACTTCCCAGAACCTGGATATAGAATTGCTAAAGCTTTGAATAGCTCTATCGTTGAAAACTGTTTCCTGTAAATCAGAAATACATTCCTACCTTGCATAATCTGTGGCACTTCAGAGACCAGGGAGTAGCAGACTTCAGAGGTTGTCCCAGGTGAATAGGGAACCGAGCTGTGTAGAGATGTGTCTTTACAGGAAGCCTCAAATAATTCTAGAGAGTCTGTGAGTACAGTGTTTGACTTACTCAAGACTACTGCATTTCTGTGAAGTTCAGCTTCCAAGTCTGTTTGTATATAATTGATATCGCTCGAACTTCAAAGCTGGAATTGGTAAAAATTCAAGATACCATGTTTGCAAAAAGTAAGTAAATAAGTAAACAAGTAAACAAATAATACATAAGCCCCCAAACAACAAAGAAACAAGTGCCAGTCAATCAATCAGTGTCAACATTCACATTTAGAAATGCATGTGCCATTTTGCAACCTTTAGAATTATAAGGAACTCTTTTAAACATCAATAAATCTGAGGGATATTTAAAGTACTAAAATGGTGGTTATGCTCTTCCAAGAGTGTTACACTTTTATTCTTTCTGAATCTTGTGGGGAGGGGGCACTGGGATTACTACTGGAGGATGAACAAGGTCTGAGGTAAAGAAGAACTGACATCATAACTCGGAAGTTGTTTGGAAGTTGGTAATGGATGACATTATTGTACTAGCAGCTCATTAATTTGAAGAGGATAAGTGTAATTTTTATTTTGTATTTCCAAAGATGGATTCAGTTACCCTTTAAGATCAAAGAAAGACATAGACTCTTTGGTCCCTAAACAGTGTGTAATGCTTAAATCCGATTAAACACATGCATCCATTTAAATTTTTCTCATTTCCTTTTTGCTTTTTGAAATATAAAATATACAGTTTTGGGGGGAGGGGTGCTGGAGATTGAACTCAAGGCCTTATGTTTGCTAGGCAAGCGCTCTACCACTGAGCTAAATCTCCAATCCCTAAAGCATCCACTTTTATCTATACTCATCCTCCTTTGTATAGCACGAGATGGAACCTCTTGCTGCTATTTATGTGTAACTTCTCACCCAGTAGTCAGTCTTTCGCAGGCACCCTTCACTCCTTCTGCCCTTGCCTCTGGTGAACACCATTCTATTCTCAGTTCTTAAGAGATGAATTTTTTAATATTTTGCCTATGAAGAACATCATGTACTACTTTCTCTGCTTGGTTTGTTTCACTTAATACAATTTCCAGTTTCATCTATTTTGTCACAAATTATGGGAATTCATTTTTAATAGTTGGATAATATTCCATTGTGTATATGAAGCATTTTTTTTTTATCCTTTCCTCAACTGATGGTCACTTAGGTTGTTTCCACTTCCTGGCTATTGTGAGTAGTGCTGAAATAAACGTGGAAGTGTGGCTGTCTCTTCCACATATGAGTTTTATTTCCTTTGGATATATATCAGGTAGCAGAAATGCTCCATCATATATGGTAGTTCTATTTTTAGTGTTTTGAAAAAAATTTATATGGTTTTCCATTATGGCTGTACCCAATTTACATGTCCACCAATGGCGACCAAGTGTTCTCTTTTCTCCACATCCTGGCCAGCACTTCATACTTTCTTTTTTTTTTTTTTTTTTTTTTTTTTTTTTTTTTTTTTTTTTTTTTTTTTTTTTTTTTTTTTTGAAAATTAGCCATTCTTACTGGGCTGAGGTGGTATCTCACCTGGTTTTGATTTGCATTTCCTTTAGTAAGCTTTTTTTTTTATGTACTTGATAGCCATTTGTTCGTCTTCTTTTCAGAAATACCAATTTAGATTTATCGTTTCTTTTAAAATGTTTTATTTTTGTTATTGTTATTGTTTTGTCTTGTTTTGCTTTACTTTCCTTTGCTTTGTTATTGAATTTGGGAGGTTCCTTACATATTCTGAATATTAACCACATGTAAAATGTGTAAGTTGCAAGTAGGTTATATAATTTCATATACTGTCTCTTGACTGTTGTTTTCATTTCTGTACAAAAGCTTTTTAATTTGATGTAATCTATTTGTCTATTTTTTCTTATATTTCCTGAACTATGAGTTCTTTTTCATAAATATGCTTGTCCATTCCAACATCCTAAAACTTTTCTCCTATGTCGTCTTCTGGTAGCTCCATTGCTTCAAATCTCATATTTAAATCCTTAATCCATTTTGATTTTTGTAACTAGACACAGTCCAATATGCAGTTTCATTTTTCTGAGTGTGGATAACAAATTTTTCCAGTACCATACTTTGAAAAGATTGTCCTTTCTCCAACATATATTCTTAGTATTTATGTCAAAAATTAAATATGTATTCATAAATTTATCTCTAGATTATGTATTCTATTTGATTGGTCTATTTGCCTTTTTTTTTTTCCTGATGAAACTCGGGGCCTTGTACTTGCAAGACAAGCACTCAAACTGCTGAGCTAAATCCCCAGCCCCCTATTTGCCTTTTAATACTAATACCAAGCTATTTTGATTACTGCTACATCTTTGCAGATATTTTGGTCAAGTAATGTAATACCTTTTACCTTGTGCTTTTTTTTCAGAATTGTTATTGTATATTTAAGTCATTTATGGTTTCATATAAATTGTAAGATTGACTTTTCTAATTCTATGAAGAATGTCATTGGCATTTTAACATGGATTGCAGTGAATCTGTAAGATTTACGTGTAGTATGGAAATTTCAACAATATAGATTCTTCTAGTCCATAAACATCAGTGGGACATCTTTCCAATTTTTGTTCTTTCGAATATCTTTCACTAATTTCTTACAGTTTGCATCAGAGAGAATTTGACTTCTTCGGTTACATTTTTTCTTAGGTAACCTGAGTGGGGCAATAGATATTGCCAAATGAGATTGCATTCTTGCTTCTATTTCAGATAATTCACCATTAGCATACAGCAATTCTACTCATTTTTATATGCTGATTTTGTGTCCTGCATCTTTCCTATATTTATTATAATGTTCTAGTAGTTTTTTTTATGAAGTATGTGGGCTTTTCTATATAATCATATCACTTCCCAGCAGTGACAATCTGAAATATTCTTTTCCACTTTGGATGCCCTTTGTTTTTTCTTTTGCTTAGCTGCCCTGGCTAGGAGCCCCAACACTATGCTTATTAAAGTGGTAAAATTGAGCATCCTTGTATTTTTCCACAGATCTTAGGAAACCCTCAGCTTTTCTTCAATCACTATCATGTTTTTTCTTTTGCTCATTTTATAAAACCTTTATTAGATTGAGTTATGTTCCTTCTATACCTAATTTGTTCAATATTTTTATCACTAAGGGGTATTGAATTTTATCAAATGCTTTTTTCATGTATGAAGATGATCATATGGCTGTTTTTGTACTTCATACTGCAGTGTTATATATTACATTTATTGATTTGCATATGATGAACAGTCCTTGTATTACGGAGATGAATCTCATTTGATTACGATGAATGATCTTTTTAATGTGCTGTTGGATTTAGTTTGGTAGCATTTTGTTGAGCACTTTTGCATCTATTTTCATCAAGAATATTATGTTGTGTTCTTGTTCAGGATCAGAGCAGAGCTGATTTACTAGTTGACATAAAATTCTGGTAACAAATATCTAAGGAAATCAGCTTATAAAAAAATCTTTATTTTGGCTAATAGTTTCAGAGACTTCCGTCCATGATTAGCTGGATGCATTTGTTTTAGAGATATAACATATCTTGGCAAAAAGCACATGGTGAAGTGAAGCTACTCCTCTAAAGGTCAAGTACAGAACAGAGAGACCAGAGGAAATACCAGAGCCTGAAAATGCCCGTAGGAATCATGCCTTTGATGAAATGAAACCACCCCAAACTCAACTTCTTAAAGTTTCTGTCTCTTCCCAGTAATGTTATATGGGTTAGGAATCCAGCCTGCCGCTCATGGGCCACTGACACACCTTTCAGATTCAAACTGTAGCATCTGACATCATCAAAAGTCTTCAGAAGAATTCCTTCTTCCTCTTATTTGGGGAGGATATTTTAAGAACTGATAATCGTTCTTCTTTTGAATGTTTGGTAAGCCTTAGTGGTGAAGCCATTGGTCCTGGTGTTTCCTTTGTTGGGAAAATTTTTATTATTGCTTCAAGCTTGCTACTCATTACTGTTATGTTCAGGATTTCTGTTTCTTGCTGACTGAATCCTGGTACACTATGTATCCAGGAGTTTGTGATTTCTTCTAGGTTGCTAAATGTTATGATGTAGAGTTATTTTGAAAAGCACTTTGTCTCACACACACACACACACACACACACACACAGTTTCCTGAGAGGAATGTATAAAATTATTGCAGTTATGTAAAACACCCTCCATCTCTTTTTGATCAGCTCCACAATTGTAGCTCTTAACTTTTAGAGCTGAAGGGCTAAATATGAATCATATTTGAGGATTCTGTAGAGACAATGAATAAAACACTTTGCATCTTAATGAATTTTGATGTGGGCTCTAGGAAAATACTTGTTAAGAGTCTTAAAGCCAAGTTTGACTTTCTCTATATTCTAGTCAAAATTCCATGACCTTACTCCATTCATTCAGTTATTTAGGCCTGTCCCAGGTCCTCATCCAAACTTTCTTTGGGAATTTTACACAAACAGTTTCTGTGTTCTGAGATAGAGGCTCTTTTCTGTAATTAAAGATATGTGTGTGCAGCTTGAGAGTAGGCAGGCTTTCCGGGTCGATTTTGTATTCATGAAGCCCTTCAAATCCTTTAAGAAAGAGCTGTCTTCTGATCCTAGTATGACGAATGCTTCCTGGGTTGTGGTCACAACACTTAGGGCAAAAAAGAAAAAAAGGAGGAAAAAAGAAAATCAAACCCTTAGCTTTAGATGTTTTGCCTTCTCACTGTGCCGCCACTGGCGTTCTTTTTAAGGCTGATCAGGACAGGACTTGTTTTACACAAAGTCTTCCTGTGAAAATGCAGTGGGTGGAAAGACGTGAAGGTTAATGCACGCACGGAGTTCAGCTTCTCCTTGTTTGCAGGCATTTCCTCTGAGTTATTTATAAATACCAGGGATGCATTAGGTACCCTGTTATTCTGAATGTCTGTTTATAATTAGGCAAGGTACATAAGCATTTTAATTACATACCCAAATACAGCATGTGAGATTTTCCCAGTAAGAAAATAAAAGTAATTTAATTTCTTCTTCATTAAATATAGAGGCAGTAAAATCTTATGAACAGACTTTCAGCTGAAGATACTGGGATATTTTGGTTGCAATATATTCACAGATTATTTCCTCTTAAATTTCTCTATGCTGATGAAGTGCATGAAAGTAATGAAGTAAAACTACAATCTTTTAACTTTTGTACAGTACTCTAATACGACAAAGGAAAAGATCCGAAAAATGTGTAGGTTAATGCTGGTGCTCTGAATTAGAGTTTACTTTGTTTTTTTGCCTTATGAATTCAGTATAAGAGGCTAAGTTTGTGTTTTATGATACGAAATTAAATCAGCATCCTGTTATTCCACTGGAACATACCTAACTATTTCTGGGTTGTCACTACACATGCAACTAACTATAAAATGAGGGTAAAGGGCAGCAGAGAAGATCTTTAATCATCAAATTAGATGTCAGTTCCCTACATTTTTCAGAATGTCTTTGGCATATCCAAATCACAAGGTTTTCCACATATTTTTCATTTCATTTAACCAACTAAAGTTCACTGTGGTGTGGCATATAATCCTTAATTTTCACACTTAGTAATCAAACCCAAAAATTACAGTCATAGAAGGTATTTAAACAGAGATAATAATGAGCACTGAACAAATATAGTTGTGAAGCTTAGGTTTTCTATTCCCTTCAGGGCTGGGAGCTGAGAGAAGACATTTAAACTGTTGGGAACTTAATTTTCTAATGCACAAAATAAGACCAGTTCCATTTTGTGGGGTTATAAAAAATGCAAAGAAGTATCTAATATCCAAGATACATTCCTTGTATGGTAGTCATTCATATTTTGTCATCTTTGTTCTTCCATCATTTCTTTCCCTTGGACTTCAGTTTTTATTTATTTCCATTGACTCATTTTCCAACAATAGTGTGTCTCTATTGTTAAATTTTACATTTAGTTTTCAAAATATCATTTTATCTTTTTGATATTAATAAATGAAAATAAACTGGAAACATCAGATTGTTTTCTTGACTCCTTTGTAATATGTTTAATCTGAGATATTCAATATGGAATTACAAATAAAGGATAATCCTTAATAACTTTCACCACAAAATTAAAAAAAGTATTTTTAAACTCCAGAATTATTGATTGATGGAAGCATTTCATCCACATGTGTCTGAAGGACCTTTAGAGGAGATAAAATTTTGCCTCTACCCTCTAGAGATTGTGTTTGGACCTCAGAATTAAAACTGATATAAAAATAGTAGCAGAAAATAAGCATGTAAATTTAAAGTAAGTTTCAGATGACATGGGAGCATGCGTAAGGATGTAATAGTCCACAAAAGTGGCAATATTTTAACTCTTTCATACTGCCGAAGAAGAGAGGATGTTGTAAGAAAGTGACTAAACTCTGCGGGGAAGCTAAAAGAACTTAAAAATATTTTTTAAAAGTCTTATGTCTTGGTTAATTTTCTCTTAGTGCTGAGACAAAATACCTGACACCCAAAGTTAAGGGTGGAAAGTTGTATTTAGCTCAGTTTGTAGAAGTTTCAGTCCACAGTCAGCTGATCCAAGGCAGGGCGACATGGCAGGCAGGCAGGCAGAAGGCAGCAAGGTGAGCAAGCGACCTAAGTAGCTTCTTTATGCTGGTTAGACTTATGCAGGCTGCTGGGACTAGGGTGATGTCAAACCGATCAGGGGATTGATTTAGTAACCATGCAGCCTTAATCCCAGCATCACACACACTACATTCAGCCACCTCCGAAAAAGCCTCATTTATGACTGCAAGAGGCTTTGGGGGGACATCTAAGCACAGACCGTAACAGCTTGTTTAGACAAAATGCTCTTTCTCAACTTCCTGTCCTAGAAGATAAGAATTATTTTCTTCCTGGTATACGAAATATATTTTCCATATGGGTGTTTTATTGCTTATTTTCAGGAAGAAAAAGAAGAAAGTGAGAGTGACTTTCTTGTATCTGCTGATTTTTCTTTTCTTTCCTAAAATTCCTGTGCCAACATGGCACATTTTGAAGTAACATAGTCTGCCACCCCTCACTAAAAGCAAATTATCTGCATCTTGATACATTTCTCAGTTTTTTTCCATTTCTCAATTTTTGATCGATTCTTTCCAATTTTATTTTGTCTGATAAATCAAAATTGTTTTCATCAACAATAGTATTTTCCCCACAATCTTAGTGTGACTGTGTTTCTCTGTATGACTGTGTTCTTGGGATCCGTGTATTTATGAATCACTGTGGGTGTATGCAAACAGAGAGGAAATGTGGTCATGTGAACCGAGGGAAGTCAAGTTCATTTTGACAGATTTTAGACTTCTAATCCATTTCCTCTTTGAGGCATTGATTTCCTATATATCCTATATATATTTCCTATATATAATGATTTCCTATATATCGAGATTTGAGAGGGATGGCTATTGTAGGAGAACCCACTTGGTGTAAAAATCATGTATTACTACACTATTTTTAGTAGACATCTTTCTTTTCAGGGTCCATTTCAAAGGATATCACCTCTCTGAATCCTTCCTGGGCAGTACAGAATTAATTGCTCCTTCACCTACGTTTCTGTAGAATATTGCATGCATTTTTTTTGTTAAAATAATTATCACTTTGCATTTCAGGGGTGTTTGAAAGTATGTATGTGCCTTTCTAGATTTAGTCTACTTGAATTTATCTGTGAAGATTTATCAATTGACTTACTGCTATCATGGAGGAAGATGTCTGTTACTCTGAAAATTGATACGAAACCTGATCCTTATGGGCAATTTTACAAATGCTCATTGTTGATAATTTTGCAATAAGAATTTATCTAGGACTAAACAGATTGGCATGGACTGGAGATTTAAGAATCATTTTACTAGTACGAAATTATAAACACTACAATTTATCTCTTTATTTTTCCCAGTCTTCTTTAAATAGGCCAATAAAGTTACATATCAATGGTATTCAGTAAAGATTCCTGGAATAATTTCAGTTTCTTTCATTTCTCTTTCAGTGACAGAATGGCTATTTGTTGGACACAGAGGGTTGCTGAATGCCCATGGTCATTTACCTGAAACATCTGCTTAGATAAAATGATAGGTTGCTGCACTTATTTAGTAGACTTTTAAATAAGTCAAACCTTTCTTATTTAGTGTCTTTCAGAAATGTTTTGTTGGATTATATCTAAAAGTGAGTATGGCCTTCTTAATAATAGAGGCAATTAGATTTAATGAGAGGAAATTTTGACTACATAGAATCAGGATAAGATCAATTTAAGCCATTTTGTTTTTGCATAGGGTGTCTTTTATAGTCACTCTTACTGATCTTCAAACCCTGTTTTCTCATGGATTAGATATTACGGAGCTGAAAATTTTGTGAAAAAAAGCAATAATATATTAATACACTTAGTCTGGTTCTTCAATGACAACAAAGTATTTATTTTTAGACTTTTCAAGGAAAAATCA
Organism: Hystrix cristata; assembly: GCA_004026905.1. Lineage (NCBI taxonomy): Eukaryota > Metazoa > Chordata > Mammalia > Rodentia > Hystricidae > Hystrix > Hystrix cristata. Next base: position 29,145 of record PVJO010011580.1, on the reverse strand, counting down.
TTGCAGCAAGCACTAGCTAAATTTCTGTAAGACTCTGTTCCCAAGTTCCTGGGCTCTGCAGGTCATCAGCAGAATAGCGATGGTTTGTGTTCCACATGAAGAAGGTGATCGTCTGTGTCTGCGCCTTTCCTTGCAATCCGCACTTACATGTCTCTTCAGAAGTGCACGCTTCATGTCAAACCTTGGAACATTCTTATCTCTACTAAGCAACCATAAGTAACATAAGGAGTATTTTGGATTCAGACCGAATCAAGTCAGACATTTTGTGAGGCACAGTTTGTCCACAAGGTGCTGAGAAACACAGTTTATATGTCTCATGGAATCTCATTCAGTGGAGTAAATTTAAATTATGCATCAAGACACATACATAATATCTCTTTTTTATTTATTTCTGACTGTATGTGGATTCTCAGTTATCATAAAGAGTTATCATCCATGACCTATAATACCTTTTACATCTTAAACAACTTATCAGCCCTATTATGAACTGCTCACATTATTAAACAGAAAGAGGCAATACTAGGAGGGAATTAAAAAGCACAATGTTTTTGTCACAAGCTTGGTAACAGGAATGAAGATTTGAAGACACGTTAAATAGAGAAAGAGATAAGAAGGCCATTATTGATGGAGGAAATGGTCCATTTAGAAGTATAGAAAAGTTGATAATTCATTTGTCTGTCATTTTTCACAATTATTAGGTGCTTTCTATTTACAATTAATTAAAGTATTGTTTGATTCATCTTCATTTATCAAGTATAAATGTTATCCCTTAGAGTCCCAGGTAGCCCGCTAAATTCACTGTATGTAAAGATGTAATTGCTCTTCTCATATTTTTCAAGTATTAAATTGTGTGTGCATGTGCACTTGAAATGGTGATTTATATATATATATATATATATATATATATATATATATATATATATATATATATAAATGTTATATATATATAACAGGAACAAAATGTTAAAACCACAACAACACATACCCTGGTCCAGGTATATAAGTAGGAACTCCCTGAGAAATCAAAGCTTTATCTGAGACTTACAAGACCGAATAAGAGCTGATCACCTAAGGGTGAGAGAGAAGACAACAGTGTGAGAGTTGCAGTGATACAATTAGCAGACACCTTCAAGCAAGAAGGAAATTGACTCTTTCAGAAACAATTTGAGGGCTGTAGTATTTGGGGGCCATAGTTACAGCAGAGAGTATGTTCAAAATAATGTAGGAAAGTTAAATGGCAATATACCATGATGTCATTTTAATACGAAAAAGAGGCAAAGGAGTGACACACCTACTTGGTTTTTGCAGACCAATTACCCTGGTAAATTTCTGGTTATCATTTTATGAAGCAGTTCCTGAATCTCCTGTGGATAATTATCACTTCAGATATGATGTTAGCTTGATCATTGACATATTTAGCATTTATTTTTGTAATCATTCATTTGTTCAACCATTTTGCCCAGATAAGTCTATGTTTCAGAGTCTGTGTTAGACAGTATACGAGGATATCTTGATTAGTGTTCTCTGTAGGAACAGAATCATGGAGAAACTATAAATATACAAAACTGTGAAGAGGATTTATTGGATAAGTTTGTGAGGTGAGAGACGGGAGAGTCCACGAAGACATTCTGCGCACACCCCAAAGAGAGAATGCGGTAGCTATTCAGGCTGGAAGTCACAGAACAAGAGGAGAGAGTGACAATCCAAGACTAAAGGCCTCAAAGCTCCCCCAGAGTTGCAGGTAAGAGTCTGCATGGAGAGAATGAAGAAGTGAAGATGGAGTTTGATGGCCACAAGCGATGGCAGTCGCCTGAGATGCATCCACTCAAGCAGAATGGAGATTTTTCCAAATGCAGGCCGATGTCCTGCTTCTTCCTCTTTCCATTCCGTCTGGTGCAAAGCCTGTTAGATGATGCCACCCATGACTGGGTGGTCTTCTCCCCTCAGGTCATAGACCTACACACCGGTCATCTGTGGATGTCCCTCAGACATACCTAAAGTGAGCTTTACTAATCTGTGAGGCATGTCTTAATCCAGTCAAGCTGGTACTCAAGATTAACTGTCACAGAGGGGACGGAGGGGTAGGCAGAAAGTGTTCTTGCCTTTAGGATGTTTGCACTACAGAAAGGGAAGCTAGATAATTGGGGACTTATTAGAGCAATTGTTTTACATGATGATGGAGGCTGAGAAGTCAGAGACAAGCCAGAGACACTGGGATGCTGGTAGCATGGACCAGTTCGAGGCAGACAATCTCTGAAACAGCGAAGCGGGTGATGTAACTCTCAGTCTGAAGCTGAAGGCCTAAGAGCCCTGGAGGCTGCCGGGAAAGCGATGGGATCCAAAGGCGAAAGAACCTGGTGTTCTGATGTCTAAGAGTAGGAAGAGAAGACTGTCTCAGCTCCATGAGCAAGAGGACAGATTTACCTTTATTTTATTTTAATTTTTTAGTTCTACCTATAACCCCTGCCAATTAAATAGTGTCTACCACATGGAGGAATGGCCTTCTCCACTAATTCCATAAATGATGACACAATCTGTTCTGGGAACACCTTTGGAGACATTCAGGAATGATAGCTCACCAGCTATGTAGATATCTACTAATGTGCAAACTGGACGCCTGAAGTTAACCATCACAATTGCTGCTATATAAGTCTAAACTTTATTTATATTTTCTTAATTTCTATCCATGATCCTTCTTCTGTTCTAGAATACCTCACTTCATTTACAACAGCTGATCAAAGAGCATGGTGAATGTTTAAATAAAACCTTTATTACAGTAACAGACCCATTGCCATTAAACCTCATGAAATTACTCCCCCTGACTTCAAACATGCTTATCTCACCATTCTTGCTACTTTCTGAAGTCTTTCTGGAAATCCTCTTTCATTAGTGACTTTATGAAGTGTGATGAAAAATACAACGAATGCTGCTGCTGCCGAGTGCTGTCCCATGGTGTCAGCCCTCAGAAGGTTCACAAAAAACATGCTACGTTCTCAGCCATTTTTTTCCTTCACAATGTGACTTCTGGCTTTTTTCACAGTCAAAATGATCATGAAAAGTAAATAATTTTAAGCAATTCAGGATATATTGGCAAGCAACACTGTGCAACTAAAGACACTCAGGAAAGAGGACTTCCAGATCTGCTGGAAAGTGACAAGAACAACGGGATACGTGTGTTGAAAGTGAGGGGTTCTGTTTTGAGGGAGATTAATGGCAATGTGTCCTTTACAGTAATAATGTTTTTTAAATATTTAAATACTCACTGTAGTAGAGAATCACATTTCATCATTCTAGCATCCATAGCCTCCTTTGGGTAATGGACATTTCTTGGACATTGCTGATATTTGATGAGTTTGAAATTTTGAAGAGTTCTGGTCATGTATTTATTTTGAAAATCCTTCATCAGTTGGTAATTGCTGGATGTTTTTCTCATGATTAGACTGGAGTTAATGAGTTGTAAGAGGAAAATTACAAGGATGAAATGCCATGTTCATCACATCTTATTCAGGGTGCATACTATCTGCATGGTGCGACTGTCGAGGTTGATTTTGTTTCCTGATAGTCTTTATCAGGTCTCTATTCTTTTTCTTCCTTTTCATGTTGTACTTCTTGAAAAGAAGTCACTGTGTGATGCCCACACTGAAGGAATAAGTAGTTTTTCTTCCCTTCTTTGAGGGAAGAGTATCTACACAAATTATTCGGGGTATCAACACAAATGACTACATATGCATGGGAGATTTGTATCTTATTTTTTATTTACTTATATGTTTATCCAATTAATTATGTCAGTATAGGTTTGATATCGGTTTTACATTTTTCCTGTAATTAAATATTATTTTAATTATTTTGTTGCTTAAATTATTGGTGCTCTCCCACTCTCTCCTCACTGCTGGGGATCAAACATGCAGTCTCCCATGCTAAACAAAGGCTCTTGTACTGATATATACCTGTACCAACCCCAGACTTCTTTACATCATCCTGACCTCTCCGACCTTATCCCCATACTCTCATTTAACATCTACTCTCCTCCCAGGTCATCCTGGTGAAATCGTATCACCTCCCCCTTCCATGATGTCACTTCTGACCTGAGATACTATAAAGACCCAGTGATTGAGTCTCCATTTTAATACAGTAGCTAGAATCTCAGAGGCCTCCAGGTGAGCCAACACTCAATTCACCAGGCCTCTGCCCTGATTAGAAATGATCTCCTTATTCATCTCCTCACTCTTTATTCTTTTGAGAAACATTTATGAGTTCTTACATTTCTAATCAACCTCTGTATTAGGAAAAATCTGACACTTTCCTGTGGACTTTTGAAGTGTTCTACTTTTAACTGTTTGGCATACCCTAGAGGGAATTTACTTTCTTTTCTAGATTTAGCTACTTGTGTTAGAAAACCAGACATCATTTTAACTTTGCCCTTCTGTCAGACATCCTTCAAAATATTTTAACACTGCTGTTAATCTCTCTGATTATGACATACCAGATGTGCCCAGGGTACATCAGGAATGTGTCATTTTCGAGTGTTACAATTGATAAAAAACATTTGTCATGTATATTTTCCTTTATGAAACCAATTCAGTTTTTAATTTTGATCTCAAGTTTTTCTTAGCTCACTCAGGGTTGGAATTTAATAAAAAAAAAAATTCTTCCAACTCTGTTTATGGAGGAAGGGATTGTTTCGATTTTTTTATTAGACGTACCATGAAGGGACAAAATATTTCAGGAAATTCATGTAAACAGACCACTAATCTTCAATCTTGTAAAAGTCACCCAGCATATCCACCGGGGCCCCTAAGAAAGCTTAGGGCCTGATATGTGTAAGCCAGGCTTGGTTGGAGAACAAGCTTCCCAGGATTGTGTTGGGCCGGAGTGCAGTTATTAATGCCTGGAATATTTTGACATGAATGAGAGTCGATGTGAGCAGTCACAGGTTTTATCCACTTACTTAATTTTCTTCTCCATTTTGGTTGCAGATCGTTTGATGAGTACTGTTCATCTAAAGGTAGTTGTTCATATAAATTAGAATATTTTTATTGCAACTAGTAAACATCAACATAAACTCAGTTAAGCCATGGAGGAAAATTTCTTCCACAGACATGTATGTGTATCTTGGAACTCAAGGGAAGGCAGGGCGGGTACTGCATTGGGAGCTTTTTGGAATTTAAAAATTCTCTCTCTTTTCCTCTCTCTCCACCCCCTCCTTCCCCTCTCTTGTCTATGTTTCTTCCTGCGCGTCTGTGTCCTTCTTTCCCTGCAGACCAGCTTTCCCTGCTACTCGGTCCATATGGAGCCACAGGGCTCATAATGTGCTTTGCTTCCAGTTCAAGAGACTCACCATATCTGAGACTTATTCTTAATTTTTAATCCTAAATTCCAAAGAAGGGCGCTCTCTCTGAGCTTGAACCATCTGGTGGCCCTTTTTCCCAAGGCCTCAGGTAACTTGACTTCTGGGGACTGATTCAGTGCATCAGAGTTCGGGTAGAACCGACAAGACATTCCGGGTATTTGCAGTTGCATATAAATGATATTATACCTACTGAAGAGTGAGGTAAGCGAAGGACAGGAAGGGCCCCATTTCACAATAGATATATCAAAGCGCTTCAAAGTGGAGAATCCGCTGCCAGTACTTTCTTCTTCCTTCACAGCGCCCTTGTGAATATGTGGGAGTTGTGCTTGTTTGTTAAGTGTGCTGGCAGTGCGGTTTCTAGACTTTGAGTAATGATGCTATATCTGCTATTGTTAAATATAGCTGGTAAAGGACACTGCAACAATTGCCCACGTAGTCAGATGTGAACTTTTGGAAGTCACAAGTCTGTTTACCATCCACACAATCAGTGGTTACCAATATAGCCCCACTCCTGAATTTAGCTACGTAGTAAGTATTCCACATACAGAAGAATAGACTAAAAAAGGAAAAAGGTAATTAAACAATGAATAAAATCACCATAAAATATGTTTGTAACATAAAATATATGCTAGATAACTGGATTTCATTTTGTGACTTGATGACTTGTGTATCTAGGATTATATGCTACCTAGTAAAGGTAAATTCCTTATACCCAATGAATATTCTCAGATAAAAATTAGATAATATATGTCTGTATTATACTACAAAGAATCATGTGAGGAGAATTTTCAAGCAGTATTTAATATTCATATAAAAGTTCAAATTGGCCTATTCAATTTGTACTTATTTTAAAGAAAAATAGCTGGAGATTGTTTTTAAAAACACAAATATAATTTCTCTTGATCATTATTCTATTTCAACTTTTATTATTCAAATGAGTAAGAAAAATTTAGAATGTTATATAATTACTGAGCCAGTCAAGTTAAAAAGTTTTAAACCAAGATTTCCTGCTTTTGTTTTTTGTTTGAAGTGCTTCTATTGAACCCAAGACCTCATGTGTACTAGACAAGCTCACTACCACTAAGTTATATCACCAGCCTGACCAAGGTCTTAATGCATGTCTTCTAACATGCAAATGACTAATCCTTATTTTACCTTATTTTTCTCCTTTTAGGCAGAATTAAGAACCTAGTTCATGCTACAGATAAACATATTTCATAGCAAAGAAATAGATTGTAATATAATTATCAAAGAAGACATCACTCTTTCGATAAAGTTGCATCATAATTACATTTTCCATACAAGAATTAAATTACACAGTATCTCCCCCTTCACCCCTTACACACAGAATACAGAAACATACCATTACAAATAGTGCAGCCAATTTTACCAAACATTCTACTCGGTTAACAAATGTTCCAGAATTAGCATGCAACTAAAATATGAACTTATTTTTTAATTATTTGACCTCACATTCCACACTTGTCCTATGCTGTGAGCTGATCACTATATTGAGTGGGATTTTAGCATTTAGAATTATGTATTTTTAACAATGTGAGCCCTGAATCCAATCCAAATCCTTTGCCTGGTGCTCAACTTGAAGAAACCGTAATCTGTTCTAATAACGGAAGATGCACCCTCACCTGCACAGTGATTTGAACTTACTGAGAGAAAATGCTTGGCAACTCATGAACAAATGATATAAATTATGTATTTGCTTGTTTCCTGCATGGTATTTTTTGGACCTTGAGTGTCCACTAAAGGCCCTTATGTTTAAGACTTCATCTCCAGCTTATGTTGCTGTTGATGGGTGGTGAATTCTTTGCAGGTAAGTCTTAGTGAGAAAAATTAGGTAATTAGGGGCAAGCCCTGAAGGGTACATTGGGACCCAGCTCCTTTCTGTTTTTTAATCTTTGCTTTCTGCCCACCATGAGGTGAACAGACCACCTCTGCCACCTACTCCCACTATGATGTACTGTTTCGCCCTGTCCCCAACTATGGACTGAACTCTCTGAAATTGTGAGCCAGTATAAGCCATTTATCCTTTTAAACTGATTATGTTAGGTATTTTGTTACAGTTAATGCAGAGCTGACTAACATGTTCTTTGACTTCACTACAGAAAACCAGTATAACTGTCAATCTATAGAGAGCTGGAGGACATCAGCTGCAAATAATATACAAGGTAAAAAGATAAAATAATTCAGCTAAGTTTTTGGCAAACCATGAAGCTTGAACTAGTTTCTGAAAATCTGGCTGCTTTTCACTCATATTCAGATCTTTTCTAATTTCTTTTGCAATATCCTTTGAAGCTCGCCCAATTTTAAATTTAATTAATCTTGGCATATGGCCAGTCTTAGCAAGTAGATTTAGCTTCTAGTAATAGTCCAAATTCATCTCATGTAAGTGTTAGGCACTTAAATTAGCAAAAGTATTTTAAGACAAAATGTGGTGTGCCTCAAAAGTAATAAGACCGCTTTACTTTTGTGGCTCACAATGTAGCTCTGAAAGTAAGTCACAGGAATGAATTTGAAATTGATGATGTGATCTTCAAAAGCATTAGTAAATAAGTATGATGACCACTTTAAAGAAGACAACACGTTTGACTATGACTCTTCTCATACAATTGCATAAGCCTGTATTCTCTAGCAGCTAAATTGTCATTGCTTCTAGAAAATATCTTAGCTTCTTACAAAAGAGGAAGTAAGAAATGGCTTTACACTTTCACCTGCATTCTATTTTTCATGAAAATATAAAAGGCAATTATCTTCCCCCTTCTCATCGTATTCTGTTTTCTAAGAAAATATTTAGTTTAGGTAATTGTTGGCTGTGGATTTTTTCTTAAAACTCTCCAAAAAGACATTCCAAAATATGTCCTTGAATGACTTTATTATAGAGAATATGCACTGCACCTGCCTGGACTGTAATCTGATTTTGCCATGTAAAGATAGAAGAGAGTCATAGAGAGTAGGAATAGGACTACGTAGAGGTGAATGGGTTACTTACTTTAGGACCCTAAACATTCAGAAATTCAGATCAGTATTTTGACAAAATTATTAAGCAAATCAAAATTAATGCAAAATAACATATGCTGTACAAAATATCCAAATTTTATATAAAGACAAGATGTTGAGTGTTTGCCAATTTGTGTCATTGTACACAAAAACAGTTTTTCTAATCAGCCTGAAGTTCCTGGACCTTGTAGGTATGCTTTCCTTGGTGAGTGGGCTTATATGAATTAAAAATGTCTTAGGAGCAAATTGGACACTGCAGGATTTGCTATATAGTCTCATTAATTGATTGTAAAGAATTTGTTAATTTTTTCCAATTTTTTGTAAATATAGGATTATATTTTCATAAATGTTTGTGAGTTGGGATATTTTTTCAGTTGACTTTTGCACTCCACTTTCACACACTGATAGAGAGGAACTTTTTAGCCCGTAAAAATTGTACAGTATTCACCCTCATCCTGCATTACCTGATAGAATTGAGAGCCAGCCGGGGCTGTTGTTAAAAATCAGCTTGAATGTCTGTTTAGACAAAAATTGCTATCATTTTTAGATTGTTATTTTTTGCATAATTTAAAGGTACATAAAAGGCAAAAATAATAGGAAAACATGAATATCAAGAAATAAAAACTATCATGTACATTATAAATAGAAAACTTGGCATATTCTTGTATATTTAATTAAGGTTACTGGTTATTCAGCATATGACCTGATTCAAAGTATTTACAATTCAAGTATTTGTATTTATTTTATATCTGGTTTTGGCTGTTTGGTCTACAATGATTCTCCTTGTTATTTCTTGTATACTGTATACAACTCAGATTAGCATAATAACTGTGATTAACATTAATTGAGGAGTAGAAATGAAAATGGATGCTTAAAACTTTTTGGCTGATACATGCAGTGGTAAAATTTTGTATTCCGTGAGTGCTCAAATTACAATATTTAGTTCAGTTCAAAATTTCTGAAACATTAATGTGAGAACAGAATTTTGGGCACAGTTGAATATACAAATGGTTACTAGGCAAATGTACACATGGATCAGATGGGAGTGTGTATTGTTCTTCTAATATCTTTACTGGAAGGCTCTATATTGTGGCTGTCAAAAGCATAGGTTTGATAGTTATGTTGGCTGTGAATCAATTCTTAACTGTGTAACTGTAAGTTAATGATCTATATAGGACTCAGTTTTATCATTTGTAAAATTCAGCTAATATTATAATGTAATTGATAAACTAGTTAAAAGGTTTAAGTGAAAACCATATGCAAGTGTTTTGACATAACATTAGACAAACGGTAAATGTTTTCTACATATCTATAATTTCTTTGTGGATTCTTCTCTATTTAATTGTTTAATGTCATGTTCTTGATCACAGGTCTGGATTTTATTTATTTTTATTTATTTATTTATTTATTTATTTATTTATTTATTTATTTATTTATTTTGATGCCGGGGATCGAACTCAGGGCCTTGCGCTTGCTAGGCAGGCACTCTAATCACTGAGCTAAATCCCCAGCCCTGGATTTTATTTTTTAGTCTTTTTTTTGCTAATAGGATTTATTATTTTGATGCTACTGGCGTTGATAAATTTATTTTCCTTTTCATTTTTCTGAAAAGATTCTGAAATTCTTTACAGGCTTTTTTGTATTTCTGCACATATCAGTGATGGGTATCAATAAAGACAGAGAAAAATAATAAATAAGGACTAATTCTATTTAGATCTTTATGATTATGTAAGAACTAAATGTTGTTTTCTGTTATAAATCACTAGGAAAAATTGGCTGTGCTTGCAAAGATTTCTTAATTTTTGCCCTCCCAGAATACATCATTAGGAGCACATTTAAATGCAAGTAGCATTTAAACTTACAATGAAAAATACTTTTTCTTTTATGCAATAGTTAGACTGGGACTGAAAAGTTGATATCTAGTTTCAGGTACTCAGTAGAATCATAAAAAGCCCAGAATTTTCCTGTTTTTATTTTTTTATCCTACAATCCTTAAAATTTTATGTTTCTATGGTTATGTTTTATATATTGGTTATGAGAAGGCAGCTCCCAGTACAAATATCAAGACCTCGTCCTCAGGCAGAAATACAAACCACGACAATAAGTAAACTTCGTCAAGTGCAGCTTTCCTCTTTGTGAAAGTATTTCCTCTAAAATCCATAGCAGAATTACTTTTTATCTATCATGAGAAATTAATAATGACTGCTCTCTAAAGAAGGAGTCTTAAGCCTGCTTTCTGGGGGATCAGGAATGTTGGCTTGATACACTGAGAAAGTAGAGAGTCTGTTAGCAAGAATGTGGTTTGTCATAAACTATTGTGTCTGTCATATAGGCATGCACACACACACATGTGCACACACACATGCACACACACAGCATGATTTACTCTGCAGAGGGGAATAGGAAGTTTCTAAAAAACAGTCATTTTGCTTCATAATACCTTCCTCTTTTCTATTTATTCATTTTACTATGAAATGTTAGAACACAAATAAGTCATGGTCAATTCCTTTTTGGTCAGTTTAGATGCATATCTGATTGTTCACGGGACTTTCTATATCCTTCAACATCACATAAGTAAACATGAAAAATAAAGAGTGAAGAGAAAACACATAGCAGGGAAGAAAATGGAAACCACAGGAAGAGCGTATCAACATGCTGCTCTCTTCTTACAGGTAGATTATGAGGTGGGTTTTCAACTTCTTGGCAACCAGCAGGAACAGGAAATAAGATCAAATCAAGACTTTCATAATATCCACAATACAGGCATGAACTCCTGGCTCAGAGGAAATACAACTAATCTGGAAAAGTCCATGAGCAATTTCCCTAAGGGTTAAGACTAAAAAGAACAATGAATGACCTGGGGAACCATAGTTTCACTAACACATGGCTGTTTCTCAGGGGCAATTTCTCATGAGTTCCTTCAGTGTGAACAAGAGTATACCACTTAAGTGTAATACAGCAAGCACGATTCGTGGTCAGGGGTCATAGTCTGGCAAATCCAAAAACAAGTATAGCAGAACTGGGTGTAAGAAAACTATTTTCATCTCTCTTGTTTGTAAATTCAACTTTGTATAAAGAATAGTGTTCTAGTAAATGCACAAGCAAACCTATCTTGTCTTACAAGTGATAACACTTTTGGGTGAGTTTTGATTGATTATTGCTTTTAAAGTTCTCAACAACGAATTAGTAATTTTCTTCATTCTTCGCTGGTGGAATTTCAGCAACTAATACATGATGTTTTTTTTTGTTTGTTTTGTTTTGTTTTTTAATTTGAGAGAAAATAGAAACCATAGATTCAAGTTTCCTTGGGAAAAACTAGGAATGTCATTTAATTTATTTTTTTTTAATTTATGTTTTTTACTTAGAAAATGCCCTGTTGGGCAATAGTAGGTCAAAAGGTTACCTTTGGTCCTGACCACTGACTTTTTTATCTATAAGTAATTAAATATTTAGGAAGTTAATTCATTTCCAACCATTAATTTTCATCTCAGGTTAAGTGGTTTGTCTGTTTGACTTCATTTCAAATTAATGGGCCCTGAACTTAGCCATCACTTGGCAAAAGATAAAAGCCTCAAGATTGCAGAAGTCCCAATTATTCCTCTCTCTTTTAGAAGTGACCATTTAGGCTGTATAAAGAACATCTTTTGAATGTGACCTTTCAACCTCTCGTGAGACAAAAACAGGGCTAATTATTAGATGCAGAAGGTATCCTATTGTTTTGCAAGATAGTTGTCTTTTCATGTAATAAGTGTACCCAATATTTTAAAATGATCTTTACCTTTTATTTATTTATTTATTTTATTTTAAAGGATTGTCCTGAACGTTGTCATCATTTGTTTAGTTTACAAATAAAAAGAAAACAACTTTTTAAAATTAAATCATGATCAATGAATTTATTGTTTACTTCCAAATTTACCATGGAAACACTAAAAAAAATTGGATGAGTTTATGTAAAAATTACTGTTTGGTTAGTTTGGCAAGTTAGAAACGTGAAGAGAAGCATGCATATTAATTTCAAAAGGTCAGCAAAATTGCAGGTGCACAAATGCAGGTACAACTTATTAATGTGTGGAGCAAGCACTTGGCTCATTGCAGGTATGATTAAAGAAACATAGAGAAAAGAAGGAATGGTGGAGTCTCATTGAAAATTTAACCTCAAACTGTACGAGTTTTCAAACTACATTGCAATCAAGTTAAAGATATCGTCAATTAAACTTGCTAAAATTTGACTATCATGGATGTTTATTTTTTAGTAGCAAAGAAAAATCTGCTTCTCTAGAAAAACCAGTTTTCATTTACTTTTCTTTCTTTAAAATAAATATTTAATTCTTTAAGATCTACCTCTGTATAGACTGGTCATAGCAAATGCTGATAGGAGAATAAAATTTAATCTCTGGATCAGTGTTTACTACTATTTTGAGGAATTCAAACTCAAGAGATGACAATAATTTCTCACTTGTCCCACTATTCCATATTTAATATTTTCTTTTTCAAAAGAAAATAAAAATGTATGAACTTTCAGAAGGAGCATAGCTGTATAAATGGTTGGCTATACTCTTCCCTTACAGATATTAAAAAATACTTAAGCATAACTAGACAATAAAATTCATAGACTTCAATAAAAGAAGAAAGCTGCCTAAAAACAGCTGAATGGGGCAATAATTTGAACAGGAAAAAGTGAAGTGAATTAAAAACATGAAAAAAGCAGAAAGAGCCAAGACATGACAGTCTCACAATATGCCTGGAAAACAAACATTTGGAAAGTGAGGGCAATCACAAAGTGAAATCACGAAGTCTACTGGGGAAAACAATAGTGGTGGAAGTTGGGATGAAAAGGGCCAGTAAGTAAAGCACGAATAGGAAAAGAAGCAGAGCTATACAGACAGTCTGACAAACTTCCATTTGCAGAATGTTTACCTCACAAACCCAAAGCAGCTTTGATTTATGGAGCCTGGAAGCTGACCATGGTCACTCCCTCCCCAAGATCTTTCTGCTGTTGCCAGTACACGAAAGGCAGCTCATTCAATAAGGGTTTTAAAGAAAACACCAAACACAGCATCAACACAAAAATATGATAAAACATTGAAATAAATTTACCACTTAAAAACAAAATATCATTCCAATAATTTATTGTTTTGAGTCAACGAATAAATATTTTAAACTAGCATTCCAAGAAGGAGCATTGCAAAATCTCAAAAAAGTCGTGCTAGATAGCAGAGTGAGATGAAACACAAGTGGCAAATTTGGAAGGAAAGATGAGACATAAAAATCATTATAACAATGAAATGAAAGTTTTAGGAATAAAAAGAATTGCAGTACAAGAAAAAAAATGAATAGAAATGAAGAAAACAGAAACAAAATAGAAAAAGACAACACAAAGAAGTTAGGAAATACAAAAAGGTCTAACATAAGCACATTTGTGGTACTTAGTGGAAAAAAAGTCATGAAAAAATTATTTAATTATAATCATCTGTAACTTACAAAAGTATACGTGCAGATAAAATTCATGGTGAGTTTCAAGAAAAATCAAAAAAATCTAAACAGCATGTTGTTAGGATAGACCATATATGAGAAAAATATTGGCCTAGAATGATCAACAGCCAAATGATCAAACTTCCTCACAAAGAAAGGGATGTAAAGAAGAAAATCACTTTACAGGTGAAATTAGCCTCATTTCCCTCAGCAAAATTCACACACAAAAGACATAGCAGCCTCATCTATGTGACACTTAAGGAAAAAGATCTGAACAGAGAACTTTTTATCCAACCTCATTGCCATTCCAAAATAAATACCAAAAGTAGATTTGAATACACAATAGTGCTTTGAGTGATATTTGAAGAAAAAACAAAAGAAATGAATTTAAGTTTGTGAAGAAACAACTGGAGAAACTATTGTAAAATTTCTGGCAATGAGCACCGGAGATATTTAATAGAATACCTAAGAGCAAAATAAATGTGATGATACAAAATGCAAGTTGTACGTGTCCTGTAAAAGAGGGAAATGGCATTTCTGTGGGTTAGATTTCCTTTTGCTGAAGAAAAGCACCTGATACTCATAATTCAAAGGATGAAAGGTTTACTGGCTCACGGTTTCAAAGGTTTCAGTCCATAGCCAGCTGGCTCCAAAGCACCAGCGTCATGGCAGAACAGAATGACAGAGGGAAGCTGCTCAACTCATGGCATCTGGTGCAGCATTAGGGCACAGCGACAACTTGATTGGTTTTGAGATCCACCTTGGTTGTTGGTGGAGTGCACTTCCAGGGACATCTGGATAAGTCATAATGGTGTTGCTTTGGGGTCTATGTCTGGGCTCTACCTCCTTCCTCACTGTAACTGTTCCCCAGCTCCACTTCTCCCTGCCATGAGCTCAGCAGCTTTGCTCCACTACATCCTTCTTTCATTGTATTTTCTGCTTCTGGAGGCCCACTGACCCTGCAGCAAATCCCCTTAAAACGTGGGTCAAATTAAACTTTTCCTTTTTTAAGTTGTAGGTGTTGGGTATTGTGCCCAGCAGTGAGATTCTAATACATCCAGGGAGAAAAGTACTAGGAAAGAGAACCAGAGAAGAAGAATCAGATGTATTTCCCAAGGTCACACACCTACGATCCACCAATACACACCCTGAAGTATGCATTACTACTTTGCTAGGTGTCAGTCAAGCCAATAGAGGTGACAATCAAGGTTAACCATCACATTCAACCCTTTGTCAACTTTACACCTAAACACATCATCATAAATGATAATCTCCTAATACTTAATCTCCAAGTAAAGGTAAGAACAAAATCATAATTCTTTATAACATGATGAAATTATCCTGTGTATAACAAAACTAGCACTAACAGTCTTTAGTTATCTCACAGTTTTAGTATTCCCAGCATTACTTATTAGTTAGGGCTCAATATCTCTTCTAGGAGTCAAGGCAACTCAGAGCTTGGAAAACCTGTAAAATTAAAAGAGCATATCATATAATTCAAAGATACAATGGCACAGTATAAAAAGTCCCATTCCTAAAGGGAGGAGTAGGGGACTAGAAAGAATTGAGATCAAAGAAAGATCAAAAGCCAGCTGACCAAACATTATGTCTTTTATTTGTATGTCCAGTTTCTTGATCACATGATGATAAGAAGTGATTTCCAAAGGACTCAAGTGGCCCCACCTCCATGTATTTTCATTTTACTCCCGATTCTCACTTTATATCTGACTAAAAGCACCCAGCAAAATCTGAATAATAACTGGGCTGCCAGAATAATTCATCACCCACCTTTAAACTCAGCTTCACACAAAGTTTTACGACATGGAAAAAAAATGTAGACGAGTTTTTTTTGTTTGTTTGTTTTTTGTTTTTTGTTTTTTGTTTTTTGCCAGAATGTACGATGAATGCCCTGTAGTCCAATTTGCAAGAGTCCCCATCTGAAAGCTCATGCGCATATTCTTTTCAGCCGCTGGTGTTTTGAACGCAAACCAACATCACTTATCAAACTCTGCTTACATCCTTCTAGACTTTCTCTATCCCAATTGTCCAAATTTTTCCGAATTCTTGCCATAGCCAAATCCCAAAATTTTCTGAACCATGTGGTCAAGTATAGAAACAAAAACTGCTTCCATTCTCTGGCAGTTTTCACATTTTCTAACATTTCTATGTTAGAAATTTTCACCTTTCTAACATGTCTATGGGGCAAAATATCTAACTTTTTCAATTTAAAGGAGAAGAGGTTAATTTTGACTCCTGGTTTCAGAGAGTTCAGGCTATGGTCAATGGGGTCTAAGACAAAAACAACCTGAAGTAAAGATGTGGCAGAGGAAAGCTGCTGCACTGGTGACATCCAGGAAGCAGAGTGCAGGGCAATAGTGACAGAAAGGAAGGGACCAAGAGCCAGATATAATCCCCAAGTTCACACCAACATGGTGCATCTCGACACACCCGAAAGCATACCCTAATCTCTTAGGCAACTTGTATGTCAATCAAATTGACAATAAAGATTAGCCATCTCAAAACAGGTATAAAAATGGAAAGAATAAAAGAGAGAAAAGGCCAGGGAAAGTAATTTTTATTGGCAGATAATAATTGTACATTTTATACAGTTAAGTGTGATATTTTGCTACCTCTGTACATCGCATATTGACCACTCCAAAATACTTAAGTATCCATCATCTCAAATATTTATCCTATCTTTGAACACACATATATATATATATATCTCAAACATTCATTTATTTATTGGTATCTTTGTTGCTTCCATATTTTGGTTAAACAGTGAAGAAATAAACATGAGCATGCAGGTATATTTTAGATATACTGACTTCATTTCTAGGAAAGTAAATTTGATGATTGTATCTTCTGCATTACCTTACATTAAAATGAAAATACTTAACACACAAGTAAATTTATATGTTATGGTAAAAGTATAAAGTAAATGCTAAATATTCAAAGAAATGTAATTACAGATGAAAATGATTGGAGTAGAAGCTGATACTCGTTACTCTGTCATTATTTATAACGAAGAAACAGAAAAAAAAATACTATATAAAACAAAGCAGAACTAAAGTTCTTACTGCATTATAGTTTTAAGGTGAACCCTGGAAGGAAAAAAAACTTCCAAAATATTAGAATTCTATGCATCATTAGGGGTGCACATGTTCATATACTCACATGCAAACATATACAGGTCAAATAATGACTTTAAAAATTATAGAAAAGCAAAAACACATGAAAAAATATGCTATAAATAACACGAAATATATTTAGCATTGTCTATAAATATAAATGCATTCAATTCACCTAGTAAAATAGAAAGCAATTTTTACATTGCACCACAAAAACTAGTATCACATCTGTGTATAGAAGAAATAGTAGATAAAAATAATATTTTTCATTCAATAAAGATGACAGAGAAATGGACAATGTGCTCAGAAAGGACACATGAGTGGTTTATAAGGAAATAAAATTAATCATCTATAGAAACAGAAACATAAATTAGGAACCACTGAGATGTCACTTTTAGGTTTTATATTGACAAAATATAAACTCTGTTAAACTGGGAGATAAATCTTATATTCTGAATGTAGGAGTATCAATTGGTGCTATGTCTGTGGTGGTTACTTTAATAAAGTTAACCAAAATAGCAAACACATATCAATCTCTATGAAAAAAAATTATTTCTCAAAATACATTCTATAAGTACCCTTGCACTATAGAAATGGTCATAAAAAGTTATTTGCTCAACATTATTTGTTAAAATGAATAATAACAAGTAAAACAGATATCTACAAAAAAGGATGTTTTAAACAAATTGTGGTACATATACACCAAATAGAATACTGTAAAGCTGTAAAAAAGAATGGGGAATTTTCTCTGTCTAACAATATAGAAGGAACAATATGATGTAAAAATTGAAAAAAGGAAGCTATAGAAGCATGAATATTACTTTTTGATGTGCTATTTTACAAAAAATAACAGATTTCTACACTCGGTGTATAAACACAAGGAAGGTTGATGATAATTACTGCTATTACTTTTAGAGGCAGTAGCAAGAAAGTGAGTCGATATGGGATGTTTTTGATGGATAAACTTTCATTTCTACACTTTAAAATTTATTAACTTTTTTAAATAAACCCATTCAAGAAAGATATACAAATATAAATGACAGTTTTCACAAAAATAAACTAGACAAGTGCTGTTCCAGATATTTTGTTTTGCAAGAACCATCAAGGTAATTTCGTAACAAGAATTGTTTGTTTGTCTTCCTAGGATATTTTCTTGAGGAATCAAAATTAGATTCTTCCTCTTATTTATATAATTTAACTTCATGTCTTAACTTTTGCAAGACTTTGGCAACAGTCTGTTATGTGTATTAGCTGGTTAATACTTCCCTGTTTCGTTTTGTATCCTTAGGAATGTAACAGACTTCAAACTCCAGGAAGGCAGCAACTTCCTTTGTCACTTTCACTGTACTTGTCCCAGACACTGCGAGAGAATCTGACATAGAATAAGAGCTTAGCAAGTATTTGACAGAGTGAATTAACCCAGTATTAAATGAACTAGGACTCTTAATATCTGGATCAAAAGAGGCAAAAAGGGATGTTTCCTTAAGCTCCACTTTACCTTTACTGTGATGTGTTCCTCTTCCTTGGACTGAATTCTCATACACAGCTTTAAATTCTTACTTCCTGTTTCTTGCCATGTTGTGTTCAGCAGTACTGACATTGAAAATGACTTTCCATACCCATGTCAAAAAGGCATTCTGAAATTCTGTGATCACGCGGCAGGCCCAGAAAAGTGTACCTAGCTTTCATGTGTTCATTTTAAGGATCCTGGGAAAAAAATGATGCGACAATTTTTTTTTTTCCCTACTTCAAGGGGAGGAGTATTTCAGGCAAAGTGGTACAGAAAAAAAGGAGATGTAATTTTGGGGTGAACACATGGCCAAAAATATGCCCACCCAATCTCATTCAGAGGTTTAATTTGATGTTCATCCCATAATAAAATGTAATCCATTTTTTTGTGTGTCATTTTGATCTATTTCTTCTAGGTTTACTCTTTGGCCTTTCAAAGCAAAAGACTCTCAAAAGAACACCATAAGAATAATACTATGCTTTTTTACTAGTCTTTTCTTATCACAAATGGTATCTAGTCCCTTTTTTTCCTTGCTTTTCTTGTGCCTTAAAATTTAGAAAAATGAGTATTACTAATTTTGCAAATATGTGAACATATACACACATAAATTTAATTAATGATATTTGATTGGTTCTATTTTTAATAATGTAGCTTCAGAGAAATTTTATGTAGCAATTTTGTAGAGCCATGAACAATTGGTTTATATGAAAAATACTAGTGCATTTATGCATGCCTTTTTAATAAAACTAATTTCCATTTGTATGTTCTAACTATATGTCAAAGACCAAATCAATAGAAATGTTATCCCTCTGTAGTTATTCTTCAGTTAGATGCTTAAATTTGCACCCTGTTAATAAAACAGAAAGAAAAACAATCCTATAGTGCTAAATTTGGTTCAAAACATAAACTCAAGAAATAGAAATACCGATGTCACCAGCTTTTACCTAGTAGAAACAACCAGTGAAGAGGTACTTTACTGCAACCAGATCTTGGAAATGATTTTAAAACTAAATGTATAAAAGACAGGAAGTAGCTTATTAAATTTAGAAATTTTACATTAAAATCTTCCATTATATATTTTAATGTATGTTTAGTTCTCCCACTAGATTACTTTCTATGTGTTTTCAGAAGTAATTTCCCTGTTCAAAATCTCTACATGTGTCTTCAGCTTGTCAACAGTTTCAAAACGATAGATGCGTTTCTGTGAAAAGTACATTGTTCTTACGGGAAACACGAAACCGATCAGGCTGGGTGAAGTGCAGCTCTACAGAGGGAGGAATTCCTACTCCTGAGGCTGTGGTGCCAGCTAGTCAGCTGGTCAGAGGCCTGGGTGGAGGCAAGAAACAAAAGAAGGCTTTAGGGCTCCAGGCCAGACCTTTTCAAAGATAAAGGAAACAAATGTTACTGAATTTTACAGTCAGGCCAGCAGTACAGTTCATCCTACTGTCTCCAACGCCCCGCTGCCCTTTTTCATCTTCCTCACAAATACTAGGGAAAAAAAAATGAGTCACTCTTAAAAGAAGCCTCACAGAACATCATTAGGAAATCGTTGGGATATGTTTTCATAAGCTAAGGAGACAGATGTCAGGAAGTTCCAGATAAAGGAAGGGAAGAAGAGGAGATGGCTTTGGAAGACTTGTAAAAATATAGCAAATGTATCATGTTCCGTTTTTCAAGTAGTGTGCCAGAGAAGAAAAAAATCCCTGGAGTCTCTCCTGGGTGAAGAGATAACAAGTATCTTCAGGTTATTGCTATATGCTGGAGAGACATTTGTACCACTCACAAAAACCAGTTCTGATATGGAAATTAAGGGAATTTAAAAAGCTAGAGAAAATAATGAAGTCAAACTTTTGACCTGTAAATTTGTTGCTGGATAGCTCAGGGAAAATTTCAGGCTCTTTTTGTCCAGCTCAAAGAATTGGGAGGGACAACTGAACAACAGGAAACAAAACTTTTTATTTAAAGTAAAGGAAGAAAAGGGGAAAGTAAAGAAAAGAGAAGAAAATAGTGGAGAAAAGAGCAAGAAGGAGTAAGTCCCATGTAACAGGCCACAGCAGATACAGGAGGACTTTAGGACAGCAAGATGGCAGTGGTCATCAGCTTTCATACCCTCCAGGATCCTTTCCCCCGGGATTTACTCTGCTCATGCATCCTGGCTGTGCCTGATGACACATCTGCTCCAGCTCTGGTGATGGCCAGTTTTCAGCCTCCAGTCCAGATCTTCGTGATTGACAGGTTACAGCCAGTCTTTCAGCCAGCTTGCTGTGTCCTAATCTCCTACCTCAAATTCACATGTATTGTTTTGATTATCAGATTCCTTTCGTCCTTTCTTTTCCTTTCTTTTTATTTCTTTCTTTCCTTCTTTTCCTCCCTTCCTGTCTCCCCTTTCCCTCCTTTCTTCCTTCCTGCCCTTCCTCCATCCCTTCCCCTTTCTCTCTCTGCCCCTCCCCTTCTTCCCTGTTTTCTTCTTATTTTCCTTCCTTTCTCTGTCTCTCCTTCCTTTCCCCTTTCCCTTGCTTCTTCCTTTTTTCACCCTCATTTCTCCTTCCTCTCTCTGTGCTCCTTTGTTTCTTCCCTCTTTTGCTGTTTTCTTTCTTTCTTTCTTTCTTTCTTTCTTTCTTTCTTTCTTTCTTTCTTTCTTTCTTTCTTTCTTTCTTTCTTTCTTTCTTTTTTCCTTCCTATTCTGGGGATTAAAACTAGAGCCTTCTTATAAGCTATATCCATAGCCATACTTGTTATTATTATTATTATTTTTCTGAGACAAGGATTCACCAAGTCACTAAGTAGCCCAGGTTTTGATTGAACTTTCAATCTTCCTGCCTCACCCTTTCAGACTGCCAGAACTATGGACAGACACCACTGTACCTGGATAGTAACCAGAGAATAATTTAAAGAAGAAATTAAGCAATTTATACAGTTAAATGATAATGCTGATACAACATACCTGAACCTATGGGATGCAATGAAAGAAATGCTTTGAGGAAAATTCATTGTGTTGAACTCCACATCCACAAAACAGAACCAGCTCAAATTAGCAACCTAATGTTGAACCTTAAACGTCTAGGAAAAGAAGAACAAACCAAACCCAAAGCTCATACAAGAGAAGAAATTATAAAGCTCAGAGCTGAAATTAATGTAATTAAACTAAGAAAACAATACAAAGAATTAATGAATCAAATAGTTGGTTCTTTGAAAGATTAAATAAAATTGGCAAATCCCTAGCCAATCTTATCAAAAAAAGGAAAGAAAAGACTCAAATTCATACATTAAAAATGAAAGGGGTGAAGTCACAACTGACCCTGTGGAAATCCAAAGAATCATCACCACCTACTTCAAGAATTTATACTCAAACAAAATGAAAAACACTGACGAAATGGACAGAGTATTAGAAATGTATGAATTACCAAAACTAAATCAAGAAGAAATAACAAATATTAAATAACCCAATACCAGCCATTGAAAGTGAAGAGATAATTAAAAGCCTACCAACAAAGAAAAGCCCAGGTCCTGACAGTTTCACAGCTTAATTCTTCAAGAAATTCAGAGATGATCAAATACCATTATTCATCAACCTCTTTAATGAAATTGAAAGGGAAGCAGTACTTCCAAAATCATTCCTGGAAGAAAGCATTACCTTGATACTAAAACCAGCAAAGAATCCAACCAAAAAAAAAGAACTACAGGCCAATTTCCCTAATGAACATAGATGTAAAATTTCTCAACAAGATACTGGCAAATACAATGCAATGAATTATCAAGAAGATTATGCACTATGACCAACTAGAATTCATCCCAGGGATGCAGGGATGGTTCAATATATGCAAATCAATGCATGTAATACACCATATCAACAGAGTTAAAGACAAAAATCACATGACCATCTCAGTAGATGCAGAAAAAGCATTTGACAAAATCCAACACTAATTCATGATAAAACCTCTACAGAAATTAAGAAAAGATGATCTATATCTAAATCTAATAAAAGCCATCTATGACAAACCAATAGTCAACATCACACTAAATGGTCAGAAACTGGAAGCTTTCACACTAAAGTCTGGAACAATACAAGGGTGCCCACTATCACCACTATTATTCAATATAGTTCTAGAAACATTAGCCAGAGCAATCAGGCAAGAGAAAGAAATAAAAGGAATAAAGATGGTAAAGAAATAAGTTAAACTAAAAGATGAAATGATACTCTACATAGAAGACCCCAATATTCCACCAAAAACCTTCTAGATTTAGTAACTAAATTCAGTTGTATACCTGGATACAAAGTCAACACCCAAAAGTCAATAGCATTCCTATATACAAATAACAAACCCACTGAGAAAGAAATAACAGAGGATATACCTTTCGCAATTGCATCAAAAAAAAAAAAAAAAGAGAAATACTTAGGAATTTCTCTAACAAAGGAAGTAGAAGATCTTTTCATTGAAAACTTCAGTACTCTAGAAAAGGAAATTGAAAGAGATATCAGACAATGGAAAGATATCCCATGTTCCTAGATAGGAAGAGCAAACATAGTGAAAATGGCCATACTTCCTTAATTACTGTACAGATTTAATGAAATTCCAATCAAAATACCAATAAAATACTTCACAGAATTAGAGAAAACAATCATGAAATTTATTTGGAACCAAAATAGACCAAGAATAGCGAAAACAATCCTGGGCAACAAGGACAAGGCAGGGGGCATCACAATCCCTGACCTGAAATTATACTATAAAGCTTCTGTGATAAAAACAGCATGGTACTGCCACAAAAACAGACCCAAGGACCAATGGAAGAGACGAGAAGATACAGAAACAACTCCAAACACACTTAGATACCTCATTTTCAACAAAGGAGCAAAACATGCTCACTGGAAAAAAGATGTATCATGTATAGGTACAAATTAACTATGATGAATGTGATCACTATGTATACCATGTACAAATATATTTTCTTGGTAAATAAAAAAATAACTATATACACTATACATTTAAATTGTGGTTTATGAGTTATAAAAAGTTATACATAACAATTGATGTATATTCTTCATTTCTTTGTTGCTCTACTGACTTGGATTTGTTGACAATTGGAGATTCTGTTTTGGACTCAGAAATCAATACAATTTAAAGATGGAAAAAGCTCTCAAAGAACTTTCACTCATACCTAAGGATTTTTATCTGAAAGAGAGTAAGTTCCAGTCACTCTATTTTGGTGTCTTGCTACAGCAGTTTAGTTCATACCTTGATAAATGTAAACCACAACTTTACTATTACTGAACTCTTGGATTATATAAAATATTATGTAGTCTTTCTGTGTTTTAACACGAGAAGTGCACTGTAAAGATTATTCCAGCCCTGAATGCCTATGAGCCTAAAACTAAAGGTGGTTGTGCTACCGCAGAAAACCACTGGTAATTCTTAATCACAGGCACCTCACTTTCACCTTACCAGGGAGATTAATTTAAAGTAGTGAGAGAATTGTATTAATAATCTTTGGCGAGCAAAAGTTCCATTTCAAAGTTTACATCTCTTGTAAGAGATGCTATAATTTCCTAAAGTTCATTTTTGAACCTGTAAAACATAAGTTCAGTGCATGTTATGACTACTCATTGCTCCTTCAACTACCTAAAAATTGTGATGGGAATAGGGAGATTTCTAGATAAATGTGGGCATCGTGAAACAAGCTGAAGAAGACAAATCCTTTGGGCAGAAAAATGGAGGAAAATGTAGACAGAATGACTTTCTGTCACCACAAAGGAGATAAAACCAAAGAACTAGTATAGTATTTGTCATAGGGAATATCTGATCTAATACAATCAAGAAGGAGCATCTTCAGTGGATGGCCTGATCATCTTGGGAATTTGTCTGTAGACTTGTTAGTGACTATTGAGTTCAGCTGATCATTGTGCATTAATAGTGAGGCCCAGGTTCACTCCTTGGGTGGGTCCCGGTAACGGTTCCAGATTGCCCATCTACACAGCACACTCCTGACTTTGGCCAGCTGTTTCCAAAATTCATTCTCTTTCTCACAAAAGAGACTGAGTGTGTCTGGGCTGATGAAAATCTATTTTCATATCTAGGAAAAATCTCTCAAGACAGATGGGCAGTCAGTAAATTGCTTTAGGACAATGTGTGTTCTCATATTGAAAAGTAGAGCAGAGATTTGTTAGCTATCCAGTTGTGATTGAATATTTGTGCTAGAAATCGAATAGAATTTAAACAGTCAACATGAGGACTTACGTCATTTACTGAAAGTACACCAATTCAGAGCCTTGAATGACTGAGGACCACATAGCTATTCTGGCCTTCTCTGTGTCAGTCTGACATGGTAGTGATGGGAATAAATTCAGCAGTGCACGCCCCATCTAATTTGATAGAAAACTGTAGTAACAAAAGCTCATTTGCCTGCTTGTTTTAGTTACTTTTCTCTCGTTGTTGGGACAGAATACTCGACACCCAAAGTTAGGGGAAGAAAGGTTTATTAGCTCACAGTCTGCAGAGGTTTCAGTCTATAGTCCGCTGGGTCCGAGGGAGGGCGGTATGGCAGAGGCAGGGCGGGCCCGGCAGCCGACGAACCGCCGACCGGCAGCAAAGTAAAGTGAGGAAAATGCAAGGAATGTATGCAAATAAGCAATGCAAATAAGCAGCTAGTTAGCTTCTTCCTGTATCTTATCTAGGCTACCTGTCTCCAGGGCGGCCCGCACTCCCACTCCCAATCTCAGTTGATCCCAGCAGAACGATGCCAAACCGATCAATGGATCAATTTAGTAATCACACACTCTAGATCCAGCTATCTCTCACCACATGAGGCTTTGGGGGGACATCTAGACACAAACCATAACACTGCTTTTTGACATATATGGGCAGCTTATCCAGAGGAATCAAACAGCAAATGTGGATGATTCTTAAAGGCCTAATGATAGGAAAAATTGTATCAATTTAATGAAAAGCAATCAAAATACTTAGTATTTTATATCATAATTATTTTTAAATGTATTCTTTCAAAAGACATTCTTTATTTTTAGGAAGCACGTATTAATGCTTGCTCTTTCAATCCAAATATAACATAGAATATGGGACCTCCTACACACATGGTAAGAATTTTTATGGATATAGTATAAACACTGAATTATACAACCACCTCTATTATCTATTATATTAATTTCATTTGCATAACTATGTTTACATTTCATTTGCATAAGTATGTTTTGAAAATTTGTTAGCATAAATATAGTTATATATGTACAGGCATATTCCCAATACAGCAGAGGAAACAAAACAAAAATTTCATTTAATTTATATAAATTGCAACAATGGAAAAATAAATCTTTAGTCTTACTTAACTAGACTTTGTTGCAGACGTTAAATGAGCTTCAGTTCAGCAAGCATATGAACAGAACTATTAAGAAAAGTATTTGCTTATTTGCTGGATTTTGTGTAAGCTAAAGCAGATGAGGATAAAAAAGAAATAAACAGTAATTAAATTACACAGAAATTTCTGGATGAAATAAAACAATTCTTTACAGTTTCTAGGTAATGGCAAAAGTGTTTCTGGCAAGAAAAGCATAATTAACAGCAGCTTAAAGCTTTGCTTTACATTCTTTTGGCAATTGAGTCTACTAAGCTGAAAGCTGTTAAAGTATTTGAGCTTCATATTAATTTGCATTTCACTTGACTGCTTTTTACTGTTTTGTAAGCATGAAACAGAGAGGTTTGGGTTCAATAACACAAATGACTGTAAAAAATAAAAAAAATCGCTGCCCAAGCAGCTTTGTTTTTCTACTGAGGTTGTCATGCTGTGAGCAAAAGAGGGGAGAAAAAAAAAAAAGAAAGAAAGGAAAAAGAAGTGTTGATTCTTTAGAAGCATTTCAGCACCAGATCTGCACCATCAAAAATAGTCTTCGAACATAGTTAGAGTTATCTAGAAATTCAGCAGTTTGCAAACAAGTGCGCTAGGGAGTAGTTTTTTCACACTAAAATATTTTTGCTACACATCAGCGAGTCCGTGAAGAAAGCCTGCGAGCTCCAAAGGGCTGCAATTTGCTGTTGAAATAGCAGAGCAATAATATTTAGCCAGTGTAAACAGGGAACCAGGGACGCCACTGCTCTTTGTATTCACTACTCAGTCTGACCAAAAATGCTTCGATCACTGAGATTGTAAAACGTAGCTCTACTTTAATATTTAGTTTTTATTCCTTCACACTTTGCTGTTGTCACTTTCTGAAAGTGCTAATTATATATGCTACATATTATTTTCATAGATGATGGACATAAATATGAAATGAAAGACTGCTGATCCCTAGAAATAGCAAGGCCTGTTGCATAAGTGTCCGGAATTATTTTTGCTTGTGTGTGTGTGTGTGTGTGTGTGTGTGTGTGTGTGTGTCCAAGTGTGTATTTACCATCAGTTCTGTTTTGGCTAGCAATTGGCAAGTTAAAATTAGAAGCAAAGAGCATCCTGCTTTAAGTGTGTTAATGCCTGAGTCTCTTAATTTTCTGTACTGTTACTGTGTTATTTGATAATACATTCCTTTACATCATTAGAATATTTAGTTTGCTTTTTGCTATGTCAATTTTCTCCCATAATTAACATAGGCTTCGACGATTGTATATTGAGGCAATTAATTCATATTTTTACAATGTAACCTAAAACATTGAAGGTCATTTGATCTCTGATCTTCTTATTTTAGTATATCTATTTATTTATCTATCCATATAATCATATTTATGTGTATGTTACAAACTACTATAGCACAGATATATAAAAATCGCAGCTTTGATAAGCCAGAGGGTAGCAACTCCTTACTGAAGGAGCTTTGATACTGGCAACCATTCAGATGGAAAATACAGTTGTATAAGTATTTGCTCATTAGTGAAATAAAATGACATCAGTTTAATTCATTCCCATTTCTTGTTTTCTATATTTCAAAGCAACTTTTTAACAGGCACTCTAAAGGTTTTCCTGGAGCGCTTCTGTTGAGATTTGTTTACCTTTTGTCTTAACCAGATATAAATTATTGGAGTAATACTGAGCGAGGCATTGGATTCACCCTAAAATCTTCCTGGCCTGTTTGTTCAAGAGTTTTATTATAAATTTCATTGACTACAGGATCACACAATCTACACCTTTTAGACTTAAGGGCTGAGGTACATTAATGAAAGATATCGAAGGTGTCAAGTAATGGTTGTATTCCAGGACTATTCAGGGCAACTAAGAGCCTGTCACAGTGCAAGAAGCTGCTGTATAGCCTCAGGCTTACCCTGAGACTTACAGACAGGCAGGTAAAATGCATATTGATCCCTAAGGATAAACAGCTTCTGCCGTTGTACTGGATAAGCGTTTGTTTTGTCAGAGTGAGTTTAAATGTAGGCAAATGGAAAGAAATCAGTACTGGATACTCATAATTGGAGAAAGAGGGAGAGCAGTGAATGAATGTGAGATGGAGTCTGTGGTGGGTTAATCCTTGCTGTCAACTGGATCAGATGGAAAAATATTTAGAAAATCAGTAAGACGTACTTCTGGTGCTCCTGTGAGGGGGTTTTCAGAGATGACTGGCATGTGGGACAGTAAGCCAAGGGGAGGACACCCACCCTCATTGTGGGTGGTACCAGCCGACAAGCTTGGAGCACAAATGGAATAAAATCAAATGAAGGGAGTGGCTCCTGCCATGCATAATATGTTCTACCCCAGCCCTGTGGAGCAGTAAACACCGTTCCTCTTCCACACCCTTCCGCCTTTTTGTTTCTGCCTCATCATAGCATTAAAAACAATGAAGCCACCTGACCATGAAATGGTGAGCCAAAAATCTTTCCTCTCTGAGTTTATTTTCTCAAGTATTCTGACTCATCAAATGAAAGCTCACTAATACAGCGATCACCTCACTTTCCTTATACATCCCAGTTCTGCCCCCTAATCTACCTTTATGATCATTTGAGTGGCTATTTTTAAAGTTGAAGTTTTCATTTTCTTCTGACTCTATTTTTCTAAGATTTGCCACAAGATACCAGAGCAAAAGCTAAATAATTGATACCTCTATACTCTAACAGAAGCCAGGATCATCACATATTCAACACCAAATTAGGAAAAATAAGAAGAGAAAAATATTTTGGGTTAATGAACACCCCAAGGACTATGAAAACTACCTTCTGGTTTTTATCAAGCATTCTTCTTATTTTCCTGAAGGCATTATTGTGCTAAAATGAAATCCTCAGAAGAAGCAGAGCAAACAAGTTTTTATGCAATCAAACCATATTCTGGACTGAATCCCACCATGCATCACCTGCTTTTGCTTAATGTTTCCAAAAAGCCAAATAAACATACTTGTCATAATAAAAGAACAGCATTAGCTCGGGGATAATACCATGGGTTACTGTTACTTCCAGAAAAGGGAAAGATTTGGAACAGAGATCCACTGAATTCTTTTTTCATTTTAAATACTATTCTAACAATCCTGTTTAGCAGAAGTTTAGATGACCTCTTATTTTCCATTCAATTGTGATTGGACTACAATAGATTTAAAGCCAAAGGGATATTTCAAAGATTGGCTAAACTTCAATACATTTTTTTGAAAGTGTGTTGCAATGACTCCTTAGAAGCTGTGCCCACTTTTGCAAGAGATTAATTCCCCACAACAAATACAAGAAATTTTTATAAGGAAGATTCAAAGATTTTTTTTT
>PVJO010011579.1:0-59154 GCA_004026905.1 Hystrix cristata | reverse complement strand
TTTTAACTTTTTCATTTGTACTAAAATTTTAAAACTTTCGAAATGGAAATTCAAGAGTTATCAATAGCATAATTACGTCATCCAAGAATTATTTTATAAGCAAATTCCATTCCATTATATCTATTTCCTTATGTATCTTAAAAACAAAGATGCTTTTTTTTAACACAAACACAATACCGTCACCTTAAAAATTAATAATAATTCTTTAATATCAAATATTTCATCAAAGTTCATCTTTTCTCATCTTCTAAAATTTTTTATAATAGTTTCACGGCTTTATGTTATTGACAGTCTATGCATTTTGCTTTTGTCTTTAGCGCTCTGTCAATGAGTATGCTCCTCTTGAGCTCTCACTGTACACTCACTGCTCCAAACACAATAAGGAGCTAAGTGCCCACAACGGGGAGTGGTGAGAGATGGGCCAAGTAGGTGGAATGAGGCCAGACCCCACGCAACATTAAAAGTAACAGCAGAGAATTTCCAACTTCATTTGGTAGACAGTGGAGAATGTTTGAAAATATCTCTTTCCTCTTTTTTCTCTTCTCCTCAGGCCTCGGAAGATTTTTGAGCTCTGGGGTGACAAGATGAACTTCAGCTATGCAGTGAACACCACATGACAGTAGCAATTGCCTTCACCTCTCATAATGCCTGACTTCTTGGGTGGCGTAAAGAGCAAGTGAGGTAATGAATACTCTATCTAAACCTCAAGTGTGATGATGAGAATATAAAGAGTATATTTAGCTTACAAAAATCTACCTTTGGGCTGGGGTTTTAGCTTAGTGGTTAGAGTGCTTGCCTTGCAAGCACAAGGCCCTGAGTTCGATCCCCCAGCACCAAAAAAAAAAAAAACAAAAAAAACTACCTTTACCATTAATTGATTATAATGCACATATTCTGCAAAGCAGAGGATATTCAAAATTATATTTCAATGCTCCATAAGTGATTTAAAGGTTTTAAAACAATAAAATAACCATAGGAATATATCAAGCGCATTCTTGATGGTCCAGAGAGATATAGTGAAAGAAATTAACTTTGAAGACTTAGAAATAAGTTTTTTGGGTGTTTTCTAAATATGCATTTACATTTTTAATTACACAAGTCTAACCAGTAATATAAGAACTAATTATACAGACAAACACTACATAAAGGAAATATAACTAGCTCTTTTTACCTCAGGGGGTTACAAAATGAACCCAAGACCTCACTAAAGGTCAAGTTTTTGCAAAGATATAAAAATTGAGCTAGAGTTGGCAGGGACATATGTGGTAGAATTTTGGTACAATCTATGTGGTAGAATTTATGAGTCAGTACCACTGGAATGTTGGAGAAGAAAGAATGGCGGTAATCAATCCAAGAGGACCCAAAGGCATGTACACTGTGAGTCGTTCCAAGTCTATTTTAGCCAGTGCACATGTCTCCAAAATGAAAGATCTCTCCAAATGGCCCAATGGCATCTGCACCATATAGGGTTTTGTTTGTCTTTTTAAAGTCCTTTAAAATCATTCAAATTCATTTAGACACTCCAAAATCTTTAAAAGAATAATTTTCAAATTTTAGAAAAGAATTTAAGGAAAATATATTAGAATGAGAGTTTATCATTATAACTATTTTTATTACCAGTCTTTAGTATTATTAAATAAAATTGATGACTATTTCATGAAAATACACAAGTTCACAATGAGAACAGCAGAAAATAGCATGCGGACCATTTTGAAGTTAATGTGAGACTTTGTCTTGTTTGGTGAGTCATTGGAAGGACTCACAAGACTCAATGGCAAGTTATAATCATGGTTAAGATCTATTACAGCAAAGGATGCTGAGTAAGCGAAAGCAGTAGGACATAGATGCACAGCGGCCCAGAGAGGAATCCTGAGAGGTCCTGCCTTTTCTGGTCAGGCCCACCCAGGGGTGCGCGGCCTCTCGCAGATCTGTCTGCAGAATATGTGGAATGTCTCTGGCCAAGGAAGCCTCTTTGAGTCACAGGATAGGAAGGCTTCATAGAGTGGGGTGCATCTTAGCCGCATCTTGCTGTACAACTGGCCATGATGACCAAAACTCAAGACCCCAACAATGAACCCAGGTGGTTATCATCATTCCTGACATGTGTGCAAAGCAACCTGACAACCAGTACAGCATGATCCATTGCTCTAAGCATATGTAGCAAAATTGCCAGCTACTAACCCAAGATTTCAGAGGCCGCATTTCCATTCTTTGGCCAAGAATCAATCATGCTTTCCTTGGAGACCATGAGGAGTAATCATACAGACCTGCTGTGTTAACGCTCTCACTGCCGACATTCTGGAATCAACCAAAGGGAGCATATTTGCAAGGAAGTATTACTCCTGACAGTATGCTTTGCATGCCTTGCCTCTTTGTCTTTCGCAAAGTTTCTCCCCGCACAAGACTGTCCCCCGTTTCCAAATCCCACATGCCCTTCAAACTCCCAAGTCATCGCTTATTCCCCAGAGACCTGTACTGTGCTGACAGCCATCATCTGTGGAGTCGGCATTAGCTACATAACTTGTAGAATATGATGCAAAATGAAAATACCAGACCTCTTGTTAAAAAATTATTAAGAATTTCAGGACAATGACAACAAAGCACTAGACCAAAAGCCTAAGTTCTTGCTAGCCCTAGACCAGTGGTGGCAAACCTACAGCACATGTGCCACACGGGGCCGTTTGTGTCATTCAAAGCTTGCCATCACTGCCCTAGACCCTATGTAACTACACAGCTTGCAAAATCCTGAAGCCAGCCAGGAATGCGGTTATTATTTTGCCTCCCCCAGGCTGGGGATTTAGCTTAGTGATTACAATGCTTGCCTATTAAGCACAAGGCCCTGAGTTCAATCCCTGGTACAAAAAAAAAAAATTTACCTCTCCGAAATTATTGATCAAAAGGTTATATAGTGAGCCTAGTGTTAGATGAAGGAAATTGGTATTGCTGAGAAACTCTCTGAGTGGTGGGTTTTCTACTGGTATAGGTTAGATTTCGTGGGGCAGTGGAAAGTATACTCTTTTTTTTTCCCCTCGGTGCCAGGGATCGAACTCAGGGCCTTGGTTTTGCTAGGCAGGCACTCTAACCACTGAGCTAAATCCCCAGCACAAACATACTCATCTTAAAGTCAGCTCACTCCTAGTTCTGTCCTTCACTGGCTAAGTGACCTTGAAAAGTCAGTTAGCCTCCTTGACTCCATTTCTCCCTCAGTAAAACAGGAAAGATAACGATACTGAGTTAATGGATACAGTTGTGAATGTTGAAGAGCTAATGTACATAAAACCACTTTGTAAACAAAAGTACTATGCAAATGTTATTAGCCTTCTCTCCAGGGATAATTCCATCTAGATAACAAATGATAGCCTATTATTTCCTTTCCGCTGCATAGTACTGGAGACACACTGTCAAATTCGTTTCTTTTCCAACTTTTCCCCTAGACATTAATGCTTCTCATACAGAATTATAGCATCACAACAATGTCATATATTTCTCCAATCACAAACTATAGTTACAGGTTGATATTTCAAGGGTACTCATACTTATCATCAAAATTGAATAACTTTCTTGGATGGCTTATGTTAGGCATTTTATGTTTTTTTCCAATTAATTTTAACTTCAGAGAGCGTCATATTTTCTAAACTGTGGCTCTATCACATTAAAGAAAAGAATACATTCTGCTCTTGCTATCCACTCCGCTTCTTACCTACTGCTAAGATGTTTAAGATGTACACATAAACATCTTGACAAACACATGCTAAGTAAATGAGTTAGTGAATAAATACATAAAAGAAATAGAGTGTAATAACCTGGGGAAACCAAAGAATTAAGTGCTGAAGCTGGTTTATGTTCACCAAACATGATTTCCTTGATGTCAGAAATACCAGTTCCCCCAGTTGGTACCTGAAGATTTCTGTGCTACACACAGAAACATACCCTGGTAGCTGCAGCACTCAATCCAGGAGAGACACAGTTCTGGCGAGAATACTACAGGCTGATATGGAACAGACTGGAGCAAGAGGAGCCACTGATCTCACATATCCACCCTAATCCCTGCATGGGAATAGTAAGGACTCCAGACTTGGGGTCAGCAGTCTGTCTTAAGATGGTCAAGGAAGACACCCCAAGGCCAGAATTGACATGCAAGATCACAAGGAAGGGCAGTCGGTTGTGTGGTCCTTTCACTTCTAGAAACCCCTCTATACATCTCTCCCTCTTCTTTCCTGCACTGTGTAACAAACACATAGTCAGGGTCACTGCCAGTCCATCCTAGACCAAATTTATATCCTAAGTCACCTTTGGGGCTGACCTCATTCCCGTGGAACGTTGGGGAATTGAACCAACCCTCTGAAAGGGTAGGATAGCTTTTGGGATGGCTCAAAGGAAAGAAACAAACGTTTTTCATTTCCAAACTTCTATTTCCTACACACATTCGGGGAAGGTGTGTCATAAAGAATCAAGAAACGTGTGTCAACAAGCCAAGTAAAGCTTCCACCTCTAGTCACTTCACAGAAATGAAGGGTTAACAAGTTCAGAATGTGATTGTGATCCCCCAGAGAAGTTGCTTGGACTGCACAGATGGAGACTACCAAAGAATTTCCAATAAAAGTTGATTGCTTGCTCTAAAAACGGGAGTGCTCCATTTTTAATGTTATGAAAGAAACGAGTGAATGACTCAGATCATCCAGCCTCTAGGATGATTAAGTTACCTAAAATTATTACAACATTAAGCCTTTAAGTGAGATTTGAGAAGTCTCTATAAAATCTTTGAGCAAATTAAAAATTTCATTGCTTGTGTCCCAGGGTCCTTATACAACAGTATAGAGAGAATAATTAAAACATGAATATTGCAATCCTGACAGCTTTTATGGTTTTGACAACCTTCAGCCCCAGAAGAGCTGAGTCCTCCTGCTTATATGTTTGGAATGTGAACTAGTTTAATTAACTAGAATGATAAAGCAAACACGTCATTCTAGAGTAGCTAACTCTAACTCTGGCAGTGGTTTTGGTGAATGATGAGATTTTCCTTCTCACAGAGAATGGCTTTCTTCAGCTAGACCATGATGAAACTACTATAACAAAAGACTATAGTAACATGATACATGAAAGTGGAAAAACCAATATGAACATTTGGCTTTTTAAAAGTCATATATTTTCTAGATCTACCATTATTAAATTTGGTTTCACAGCAATAGCATATTGGTCTGTAATACTATTCTCCGTCAAAATGAGAAAGGGACCGGGCTGAAGCTCAGTGGTACAGCATGAGCTTAGGATGTGTGAGACCTTGGGTTCCATTCTAGCACCAAAAAAGGAAAAAGAAAAAAAAAAGGAGTCCTGAGGATAAGTAATTTCATGTCTTGGAACAAGAAAAAAAATCAGGATGATTTTGAAACACCATGTTTTGCCAAAAAGCAAGAATGTCTTTAAAGATGCCAGAAGCAGTACTAAAGGGCAAACACAACTTACTTAACTGGTCTTCTGGTGTAAAATACAGGCTCAACAACCAAGAAATGTTATTGTTAATATAGATAATTAGAGAAAGTTGAATCTATGAAAGGTCACGCCACCCTGAGGAGAAATATTAACATAAATTATACAAAAGGTAAAGTAATACAAAAAGCAGTGATTTATAAAAGGATCTGCTTTATTTCTACTGTTTGTAATAAACAACAGTGTGCTTTCTTTAAGCTTATTTATAAAATATGGGTATATAGTTCCTTCTATATGTGTGAGTAAAGATACCGAACACAAGATATTGTGCAAAAGTTCCAGAAATTAAAGACAGGAAAAATTACCATCCAAATGGTTACACAGGACAGGGAAGAGAGAGGTTTAACATTGAATCTCTGGAGATGATCACACCTAAAATACAGAGAAAGGCCTCTCTGGAGATAAATATAAAGAGGAAAGCTAATTATGCATCTTCTAGGTAATTAAATTTCTTGGTGGTTTTACTAGTTATAACAAAGTTACAATATGGGATAAATATGGTTCTAATAACCTTACAGGGAATTTCACTTACACTTAAACTGGGCTTGTAGGTGAATTCATGTTCATAATATTATATTCTATGCTTTTTCTGTACTGAAATACTTCAAAATACTGTGAAACAAATTTATAATTGTACATGAAGAGACACTGTTCCTGACCTAAAAGATGGTCTTAGTAAAGTGGATGACTAAATTGTGCAAATCTCATTCAAAAACGTGTTCACCCTGTAACCCAAAATCAATGTTTTCATTAAAACTGGTACAGTGAGCTAGCTACATTGCAGTTAGCTTTAATATTTGGGTTGATGGTATTAACCATTAAATATATGATCATCTATTACATTTCTTGGATATACATGAAACTCTTTAATCCACTTTCCTGGAAATTAAATCACATTGCCTCTATGGACTTGTGGTGTACCTTCAAAAACTACACTTACATGTGGAAAAACATTTGGTACACTAACAATGTTCCATGTGTCAGGTTAGCCAAGCAGGTCACCACTACCAAGCTATTTTTATATTAATTTTGGGAAGCAGTAGCCATCACGGAACACATGAGGTATCATAGAAGATATCATTAACTCACAAAATAAATAATGTTTTAGTGCAATATAGGGATTCACATCACACAGAGAAGGGAAATGTGAAAACGCATATGTCTAATGTTTCTTATCCAGAACTTTGCAGTCATCATTAGCCAGGCTGAAAATGGCACTCAGTCCAGGCCACAAGCTGGGTCACTGTCAGCAATGGGAATGTTGTCACTGAGAGCCACTTTACAATGCAATCTTCTATCATAGTCTTTAGGTGAAGTTGCGACAGGGCCCAGTCGGACTCAGGAGCTCAAAATCCCTAGAAATGCCCCAGTTGAAAGATGACCTGTTTTCCATAATTGCCACTTGAGGTCTGGGGGCAGAGTGGAACCTTAAAGACTTCTGAGATCAAGGGCCTGAGTGCTCAAGTGCCACCGTCTTCACTTATTTCCACGTACTGTTCCAAGAGACGCTGCTTAATGCATCCATCCTGGAATTGTGGTTTGTCATTTCGATGAATCAATCTGTATTAGCTGATTCCACACTTTCAAAAGCTTCCAACTTCGATGCTTGCTTTTTGAGTCCAGACTGGCTCTCAAAGGCTTTGTTTCTTTTGCAATTTGTAATCTTACCTCTCTCCTGCACCTTGAAACACTACCTCTTTTTTACCACTAAACTCAACCCTGAGACAATGGGGCTTGGGGACACCACCCTTTATTGGCTAAAAGTGGAAAGCAAGTAAACGAAAACATAGCAAATGGGCTCACTGCATGGACAGGGTATCTCAGCTCTGTGAGGTGCTGTGGGAAGTGGGGCGGCATCACCTTTCAGTCCAATGCTTGCTGGGTCAGGCCTCTCTGGCTCCTGGCACTGGCTGGCTGTGAGAGCTTCAGCTGTGGCAGCTACTTTACTTCCAGATGCAGTTTCTTGTGAAAATGGGTTAATGTTTCCTATTAGGGATGCTGCAGGTTGTCTTTTCACTCTGTTGGTTGTTTCTTTTGCTGAGCAGATATGATCCCATTTGTTGATTCTTGGAACTGTTTCCTGTGCAACCAGGGTTCTGTTTAGAAAATCCTTGCCTATGCCTATGACTTTGAGTTTTGCCTATCTTTTCTTCCAGTAGGTTAAGTGTTTCTGTTTTAACATTTAGTTCTTTGATCCATTTTAATTTTAGTTTAGTACATGGTGAATGATATGGGTCTAGATTCAATCTTCTGCATGTGAATGGCCAATTTTCCCAACACCATTTATATTACAAAGCTACTGTGATTTAAAAACAAAACATGGTACTGGCACAAAAACAGACATAAGGATCAGTGGAAGAGAATGGAGGATGCAGAAACAACCCCAAGCACATTCAACTATTTTCTCTTTGACAAAGAAGCCAAAAACATACAGTGGAGGAGAGAGAGCCTCTTTAATAAAAGATAATCTTTTCATTTTCTATTAAGAGTCTATTTTTGCACAACTAAAAGAGCAATATTTTTCACAGGCAGGTGTAGCTAGGGAGCAATTCATTATACCTGAGGGGATATAAGCAAAAATTATAAAGAAAATTGAGGATGACTAAAGATTTCAGAATATTTAATGGTGCTGCACTGAATTTAACATTTTTAACACTGTGCTCAGTAAGTACCTGGGAATCAGCTGCTGGACTAGAGATGGGAATATAATGAAGATTGGGACTGTTCTATTATATCTAATGGGTCATTCTAATAAATCATGAAGAGTCTTGGCATGGAATCAAGGCATATGAGGCTCATATTATTTTCAGATGACCATACCACATTATGAAGTCGTGGTTGAAAGCAAGCGATGCTGGAGAGATGTTTCGAGCCTCCAAGTGTACCCAACCCTTGTGAGACAGATACTATCCATATCTTCCTGTATCCCTGGACCTCTCAGAATCCTCAGTTGATGTACATCTCTGTGCCTACAACCTCTTCTTGGAAATACAGAACACTGTGCTGCCTACATGCTTGGCAGATCATAGCAGCAAAGAGTCACCAACCCCATACACCTACACTAGGTCGGCTCCTGTCCCTTGTTTAGAGTAATTCTGAGGTGTGTGTTTTGCACCAGTCTGTATAACTTTCCTGCAAGGTTGAGCTCTGCAGCTCTGTTTTCTTAACTGCTTTCCTTTCCCTATATCATAAGCCACTTCATACCAGGGTTTCCTGTATCTCCAAGATTAACTACCTGCCCTCAAATTCCTGTCTCAGAATCAAGGCAGAAGTCTTTGAATCATTATTACTCCTAAGAAAACAACTGCTGGAGCCATGCAGCACTGGTGTTCAATGGTTCTCAAACTTTGGTATAAACTGGAGTTGTGAAGAGGTTTTGCAAAAAGTACATATGCCTGGGTTTCATCTCTGGGGGTGGTATCTGTAGATGTTGCCTGGAGCTTGAGAAAGGAGGACAGAAAAAAGAACTAGTTACCTGAATTTTAAAAGCGGGGAGGGGAGGGGCTTTGATACCAACAAAAGTTGAGGATTCCTCAACTTTATATCTTCCGAGTCCCCAAGCATCTAACAGTCAGTCAACTTTTGGATTTTATGAATACACAACATTTTCTTTATTTCTATTTATTTTATTTTGGTGTGTAGTACTTTCCAGTGGAAATGTTTGAGTCCTTCAATATTAGAGTAAATTCTTCCAAATGTCTGAAGTCCCATGATCTTTGCATTCTTCCTATCTCTTTTAATACGCTGGCATGGGTCCATGGAAAGCTAAAAGAATTGAAAGAAATGTGCTTTTGGAAGTTGTGTTAGTCCAGAGGTACCAAGAAGCAGATGCCAAGTGAGGATGAAATGTGTGAGAATTTTACTTAAGGAAAATGACTTATGATAAAAATGGAGAGAGGGCTGAGAAAATTGAGAGGGCATTCAGAGCACACAGAAGTCTGATTCTAAGTGTTACAGTTTTGATTGAAAAAAATGTCCCCTCCAAAGCCTCATGTGTCTGGAAAGCACCTGGATTTGGAAGGTGGCTGGATCACGGGGTACTGTATTCATCAGGGGATTCACCCACTAACGCATTCGGTAGCTGGATGCGCAGTCAGGAGGTGGGCCTGTTTGGCGTAGGTCACTGGGCGCGTGACCTCTAAAGGGCGTGTTCTTGTCCCCAGCTCCTCCCTTCTTTCTCTGCTTTCTAGCCTGCCATTCGTTGAGCGCCTTTCCCTCCACCACACCGTTCTACCACCATGTTTCTGCCTTGGATTCAGCTCTGATCACGGACTGAAACTGTGAGCTAAAATAAATCTCTCCTTTAAGTTGCAGATGTTATTCTATCCTAGTGAAAGGAAAGTGCCTGACACTGAGGGCAGGAGGGAGAACATCGGATGGAGTGCCTGGATCACCATGTGGTGGAAGAAGATTCAACAGGGTCCTCAAGCCAAGGTGGCCATCAGAGGACCAGGCGTGCCCCCTCGGGTTACCTGCCGCACTGTCATTGGCTGGAAGCAGTCCCAGGAACAGTGGCCTCCCAGCAATGGATTTTGGAGCACCTCAGCTGGGGCCTTCCTCAATTGTACTTCCTACAATTGGAAGTGTGTGAAAGCTCAGTTTGGGTCAATAGACTGAGGAAAGAGAAATGGAAAGTATGTGCTAATGTACTGCATGTTGGTTGCTTTGATCAGTAAAAAGACATAACCCAATATGTCTGGCATTAAAAATTAAAACACATTACTCTGGTAGTCCCTTAGTCTTTCTCCCCACCTTTCCCTTTCCTTCCTCCCAACTTCTCACCC
Organism: Hystrix cristata; assembly: GCA_004026905.1. Classification (NCBI taxonomy): domain Eukaryota; kingdom Metazoa; phylum Chordata; class Mammalia; order Rodentia; family Hystricidae; genus Hystrix; species Hystrix cristata. The sequence goes on along the minus strand of PVJO010011579.1, from coordinate 48,883 downwards.
CGAACATTAAGATTTGGAAAAGCACCTAGTTTACATTTATTCATTTATTCTCTTTCCCTCCATTTCACCTTCACTCCACGTTATCTATCAATTTTTGTTTTCTGATATTTCCCAGCATCGATCCAGGCTCCTCTCAGCCCACCAAGCACACCATAGACGCTACTTTTTCTATGCGTTTACGCTGTCCTGCCAATCCAGAATGATGCTCTTCAAGCCAACTCACCCACAGTGGCTGGACAAAGAGCTTGAGTTGGGAGAGGCAGGGTAGGCCAGGATGTGGAGAGATGAGGCTACTTCCTAGTTATTTCCACCTTCCTCCTTTCCCTCAGACCTGTGCTTTCCCCACTTATTTTTCATTCCTCCCACATCTGACTCAGGTAAGTATATGGCAGGTGTAAATGCACACAGAAATTCCTCTGCAAAGATGGCCACAAAATTCTATATATGAGATTTAATAATGATCAAAGTTCTAAAAAGTTACCAAGAACAGCTTCGACATCCAGGAGAAAGTTGGGGGAATAAAAATTTGTGCAGCGACAGGAGGGAATAATTTCTAACTTCCATGCATAGAAAACTTAGAGTTGTTCATGATTCAAGTGTTATCAAGAACATTCACAGATGTAAAGCCACACAATAAAGCAGAAGTATGTTAACTAACTAACACAGATGATGTTACTGGTAACTTCGGGAAGACCTTCAGTGAATTTATATAAATGCTTTTCAAGGTCAAGTTGCTTATAAGACAAAGGCTCATTCGCTTATCTATACAGTAATTATTAATCTATTATTTTATAGCGTCTATAATCTAAGGTTAGATCTTTTAAAGAGAATTTACATTTTATATATAAATTCTTTCTACTTGTATAATAATCAGAATCTTCCATAGAAAACAATCATGAGAAATTAGCAACTTTAAAGTCAACTGTATCTTTTACAGATTTTCTCAATTCTCATTGAGATTTTGAAATTTTTTTTCTGCAATCAATAATTAAAGCTTTCCCCCGAAAAAGGGAGAATTAACATTCCAAAGGTGATGTTATAGAACCAATTTACTAGGCTAATGAAGCAAATAAAACTCCACAAATGGTTCCTAAGCATAGCGTTTTGTACCATTCTGGTTATTACTAAGACCCTGGACATTCCTGGATGTCATACATAGTCACTGAGCTGAGACTGACCCTGAGAAGACAAATGGTGTCAGTGACTATCACTACTGGTTTTGGTTCTATAGAATACCCGTCTTCATTACTGTTTCAAGCATTTCCCGGGCACCCAGACACTTCTTAGGTTCTGCCTAATCCCTGCTGTGTTAAAGCTTCTTTCCCACATGGTATCTCTTTACCCTCCACTGACAGTGCTTAACACTTATGCAAGAAAAGGAGAGAGGGCTTTTCTTCAGTGCAGCTGGAGGAGAAAACTTTCAGGTAAAGAACAAGTGATAGGTAAATCGGGATTGGTTCTGGTTAACTATATGACATCTGATATAGCTGTGGATATTGAAAACCGAAATGATAGCTCTTTATCCAGTAGCAGCTTATTTAAAATACAATGTGTGACTTTCTTACCTAACCTGACTCAAAGAAACCCCATTAGGAAATTTGTTCATACACCTGAAAGTGTGCAAATAGATTCGTCAAGCAACTCATCTATACAACCAAGACCATTAATCTTTAAAAGCTTTTTTTGAAAGATTTAAGAAAAAGAAGAAATGTAAAAAGAGGAAACACAAGCCAAAATAAACACCGAGGGGAGACCAAAAGGAAGGAGAAACACAGTCACAAATAGAAAAAGAACAAATTAAAGACAAAGTGCCTAGTTCCCATTTTCACAATCTCAGAATGGAAGGAAACCATTACCTCGGAGGAAAATTTTAAAGTTTGAGCAAGGTCTTGCAAGAGGGTTTTTAAACTACATTGAAAAACTGAAGTATGAATGCCACCTTAAAGAATCCTTGAAACAAATGTTGGTGAAGATTTAGAAAAAGAAGATCTTGATAGCCATAGATACAAATACTTGGATAATGATGGCTTCATTTCTCTTATTGGAAGAGTCAGAAAAGGAAGATGAGATAAGACGTCTTGAACATGATTGTTACACGAAATTGGTAGAAGAGAATTGTTTCACAATAAGTTCTGAATTTCCAAAGCAGATGAATGTGTATTTAGAAAGAGAGAACAATAAAGAAGCTGCTTTGTCTACAAAGAAAGCTTCAAAGGCCAGAAATACTGGAGAGAGGGCAGAAAGGCCTGAAAGGGAGACAGACTTGTGAATGTCAAGGTAAACAATAGACAAAAAAGTGACTTTTTCATAGGAAGAAATGACTAAAGATGGTTAATGTGGACACACATGCCAGCCTGTTGATGAAGAAATTCTGAAACCAAGAACAAGGAGAAAAATAAAAACAATCTGAACAAGTTTGTGGAAAAAACTAAAGAAGTACAAAAAACATTTTAAATTTTCAAACTCTGGGGAAAAGCTGAGCTATCACTTCCTATGTGTAAGTCCTACTGTTTTGTGTTTTTGTTTCGTTTTGTTTTGTTTTGTTTTTTGAGGAGGGGTTGCTGGGGATCAAACTCATGGCCTTGCGCTTAAACAGGCAAGCGCTCTACCACTGAGCTAAATCCCCAGCCCCTGTCCTGCTGTTTTTGCCAGTGCTTGTTACTTTCAGAGTAAGAGCTTATGGGTATCAATGGCACACTGACAGAAAATATTAGACAAAATCACTGACATCCAACCAGCTTCGTTACATTACCTGGGACGCTTTGTTTTTAATTCCAACTTTATCCAGAGAACAGAGATTTTTACTGTCAAATGTTTAATGACTTCTGTTCTCTGTCTGGGACATGGCTCAGCACCATGAGGCCCTTAGTTTGATCCCCAGCAGTTCAAAAATAACTTTCCCTCATATACCTGGAATAGTTCCACTATTTTGACTATGGTACCATTATACGGCCGACTACTCTGTTAAATACATATTGCATTGTACAGTAGCACTCATGTCTGTTTTTGTCTAACTTGTGAACTGAAATTTATAAACAGGTGCAAAAAATGAATCCTTTTGCAACCCAGAACTCACTGTTCAGCATGAGTTTTGATACATATAAGAACTATTACTGCCAGGAGCTGAGGTGCGTGCCTGCAATCCTGGGACTCCTGAGGCTGAGGAGTCTAACACATCCAGAAATAAGCGATCCAATTTTCACAGCTTGCCTGACAAGAGATGAACAAAGCCATTTTGGGTGGAGTCTTACACAATACTGCACAACTGACTGATGGTAGCAGTAGAGCAGAAGTAACAGGTTATTCCTCTGAATCAGCTTTACTGATTTCTAAAAGCATGGAAAACTCACTAAACATGGGACAGCCTAGAGATGAGTTCTGAAAAGATGGGTGAGGAATGTGGGGCTGTGGACAGAGGTGGAGTGAAAGATAAGGCCATGAGATAATACAATGGGCTACACTGTCTCCTCAAATGCATATGGCAGGCCCTAACCCCCAGTACCTCAGAATGTGACTGCATTCACACAGAGGGCTTCAAAGAAGTGATCAAGCTAAATTAAAATTATTTAGCTATATTAAAATGAGGTCCTAAAGCAATCTAACTAGAGTCCTTATAGGAGGAAACTTGGACAAAGACACCCGGGGTGTACATACTGTGAGAAGACCATCATCAATGAAATGAGAGAGGCCTCAGGAAAAAAAACAAACATGCCAAAATATTGATCCTACATTTTAAGTCTTCAGAACTGTGAGAAAATAGATTTCTGTCATTTAAGCCATCTACTCTGTGGTATTTTGTTATAGCAGCCCTAGCAAACTAATACAGGTAGGATGTGGTATCAGAGGGCTTTGTATATCACAGTTGAAAATGAAAATGTATCTAAAAATAAAAAGGGTTGGAAAAAACAGTTAAGATCATCAAAAATGAAGAAATTTTAGAAACCATCAGCACAAATAGAAGGTTAACTGTAACGTAGCATGAATAGGATCGTGGAACAGAAAAAGGACATTTTGTAAAAACCTAAGGGAATATGACTAAAGATAGCAGGTATTAGCTAATGACCATTTGTTGATATAGGATTATAAATTGTGACAAAATATACCACATTCATATAAGATGTTAGTAATAGGGGAAACTGGATGTGAGGTACACACAAACTCGCAATACTAGCATTAAGGATAAGAAAAACCAAAGTGTCTTTTCCTGCTCTTACCATGCCTGCTCTGAACACAGCCCTCTGACATCAGGTGCAGGAATTTTTTTCCTTCCCAAGCAATTATTCTACAGTAGACAGGAGCTGGATGTCCTACTCCAATTCTATTCCAATACTACCTGGAAATGAAGTCAGATCCTGCAAGACAGTCCACCCACTTCATTTGTCAATTGCAAATAATAGGTTGTCACCTGTACTTCTGACTGGCCTGCTTTAAATTGGGGTTTCCAGGATCCCTCCTTGGGTTCCATGAATTTTCTAGGGTAGCTCATAGAACTCAGGGAAACACCTGACCTACAGTTACCCACTTACTATAAAGGCTATCACAAAGCGTTCAGAAGACATGCATATGGCGAGGTGAGTGGGAAGGAACTCGGAGCTTCTGTGCCTTCTCTGGGTGCCCAACTCTCCAGGAACCTCCATGTGTTTTGCTACGTGTAAGTTCCCCAAATCCTCACCATTTAGGGTGTTTGGGGGCATTTAAGGAGACTTCATTATGCAGGCATGAGTGATTCAATCACTGGCCACTGGAAATCAATTCAATCTCACCCCCTCTTACCTCCCAGGATGTTGGGGGGTCATGATAAAACTTTCAACTTTTCTAATCATGCCTAGGTCTTTTCAGGGACCCTCTAGCCACCAATCAGCTCATTAACATGCAAAAGACACTTATCACTCTGGAGATTCCAAGGGTTTCAGGAGCTATGTGAGAAGAAATAAAGATGAGGACCAAATATGTATTTCACAATATCACAACTAGCTTTGTCATTTTTCTATAAATCTAAAATTTAAAAGTTCACTTTTAAGAAAGTAACAGAAAGCACTGAAATAAAATCCTAAAAAAATATAGTGACAGAAACCTGATCAGTAGTTGATGAGCAGAGGGAGTAAGTACAGATCAACCACAAAAGTTGCAGTTGGCAAGGGGGAGGGAGATCTTCTGGGTCTTGATAGTGGGGGTGATTACAAAATTGTACACAATTACCAAAGTTCATCAAACACCTGGAAATGCGTAAATTTTATTGTGCATAACTAATACCTTAATAAATGGAAGCCAAGGAATGGGAAGATGTTGCAAGTCTCTTAAATTGTTGTGTAAGCGTTGTGGGCAATTGTTCAAGCAGCAGTACGGAGAATGGTTTGGGGATGAGGTCAGCAAAGAGGCAACTGTAGAAGTCCAGGCAAGAACAGGCCAGAGTCTGAACAAAGAGCTGTGGGTAAAGTGGAGCCGAGTGGGTGATGGCAGCTACCCGGGAGAAAGGCGATGGCACTTGAAACAGCATCATCGCTGAGGACTCACAGCCATTGTCTCGTTTCATTCTCCCAGTCCCTGGGAAGGAGAGGATTGGATCCCTGGGTTACAGGGAAGAACTGGCTCAAAGAAGTGAAGAAAATCTTCCTAAGGCCGAAGGGAGGAGGCCTGAGGGAGACAAATAGGCTGCTGTCAGGTTTCAGGACCCTTCTTTTCCTACTGGAAGTCAATCCACAGAATTCAATCCACACCTCTGTTGTGTCTTAAAATCTTCCTTGACCCTAATATTGGTTTGTATTGTATTATATGCTAGTTACATAAAATAACTCCGGATGGCTATCATGAAGTCCTCTACCCTATAGTTACAGTCTGCAAATATCAGAGATGAAAAGCAAATTGTCCATCAGCTTCCAGACCTTACCACACCTTACTCTCACAGTTAGGGAAAGGAAGAAAAAGAGCCTGAGTCAGAACATTCATAATAATGAATTAATTTTTAAAATGCCTGATAATTTAAGGTCATAGATTTCATGCTTCCATTTCTCCCAGAGTGTCTAGCACTGTGCATTTTTCCTACTTGAAGAATGATAATTATTTCCTGACTTATTATCTTTGATTTGTTTGTTTGATTTGAGGGGAGGAAATAGGAAAGCATTTCTCAGGTGGAGCAGACCTTAACAATAATCACAGAAAACTTTTGCTTTTTGTTTTTTTTATAGATACCAGTTTAAGTACTCGCTTTGGCAGCACATATACTAGATACCAGCTTAAGAACAAAACACCGCAAGAGAAATGAACTTAACATTCCTTTTCCTATCTATCAACAAATAGAATGTATCCACACATCTACATAATTGTGGTGGCTGCTTCTTGGATGAATGTAGAATGGTTCCTCCATTCACTGGATACTTATTTTGTTCTAAGGCCTGCATTTCTCACTAGAAGGGAGATGTCCCTTCCTGTTCCATCCTGCTCAGGAATCAATAAATAGCCATTGACTGTTTGCACTTGGTCCTCTGGACTGAGGCAGACACTTCGAGTGTGATCTCACTGAGTTTTCTGAACAGCCCAGTGGGTAAGAAACACTCTAGTGACTTGTTCAAGATATCCTGCAAGATTTCCTGAAACCAGAGCTATTGGACTCTGGGAGTGTCCAGCTCTTTCCATCGGTCAGCATAGGGGCCCACCCAGGAATCACACGCATCCTCGAAAAAAATACTAAACTCTCTGCTCTCCTACCCTCCCTCTTTTCCCTAAGAGAAGGACCCACCTCTACAGTTTTCAATGACCCACTAGATAATGATTCTAATTTCTCATTTCTATTTTCTTTAACTCATGAGTTACAAACTAGCAGACTGCAAGGTGAATCACGTCTTCCCACATATGTTCTTTGGCTGGCAGAGCAATTTTTAAAAAACTGAACTAGAATTTTCACCCAGTCCTCACTAGACCCTGTTATGCTTTGTGCCTAAATGTCCACCCAAAGCCTCATGTAGTCACAGGTGGCGCTTTTTCAGAGGTGGCTGGATCTAGAGTGTGTGATGCCGGGATTAAGGGCATGTGATTATCAAATCAGTCTACTGACTGGTTTGGCACCGCCCTAATCCCGACAGTTTGCATAAAATATAAGGGGCAGAAAAGAAGTTTCTTAGGCCCCTTCCCTGCCTTACTGCCTTCTGCCTGTTTGCCAGGCCACCCTGCCTTGGATCCAGGCAATTGACTGAAACCTCTACAAACTGTGAACTAAATAGACCTTTCCTCCCTTAATTTTGGGTGTCGGGTATTTTGTCTCAGCAAGGAGAGAAGAGTAACTAAGACAGACCCTGTGGTCTTAGAGTAGACTGTTTAGTGTATTTCTGTTCCCAATCCCTGCAGGCAGCTTTACAGGAGCTAAATTAAAGCTCAATCCCACTAAAAATGTTAATCTCTCTGGGAGAGGTTAATACTTGAAACAGTCAGTAGTTTGTACCATGACTAGGCTTAAAATGTATTGTGACTAGATTGCAAACCCTCTACTGAGGGGCGGTTTTCCGGGAGAAGAGCAGCCGAGCAAGGAAAGAGGAACAGGTGTCGGGGGCTGGGATGCCGAATCCTCTGAGTCCCTGTGTCCTCCCCATCTCTCAGTGCTGTCCTTTGTCTGTCCGCCTAACTCTCAGGCAGGAATCACTAACCAGTGATTTCCCACTAGTTAGCATTCATGTCTCTGGTAAATTAACCACAATAACTACAGGGTACAGCAATAATATTCTATAAAAATCTATAACTCAAATATGCCTACTGTCTCTACCTGGTAACATTTCACTTCCCTTTCTGCTAAAATATGAACAGTCTGAGCCTTCATCTTATATGATCTTGGGAAGGTCAGTATTTTTATTAGTGACAACGATTAACTTTTATTGAGTACTTATTATGCACCAGGTACTCTGATCTTCAATTAACAAGGACACAAAGAGTACACATATACATCTGTAAGAGTAACTGATAACTTTCAAGGACAGAGAAGAATAAAGCCTTTTTTTTAGTTTACCAAGAAAATGTATTAGTACATTGTAGATATACATAATGATCACATTCATGATCGTTAATTTGTACATGTGCATGATATATCTTGGTTCCTCCACTTTTTCACCCTTCCACTCCCCTTCCTTTCTTATTTACAATAGCTTTATTTACATTTTTTCTTTTTTTTTCCTTTTTCTTTTTTCCTTCCTTCCTTCCCCCTCCTCCCTCTCTAGTTCTCTTCCCATTTTAATATTATCTTTCTTTTACATAATATTATACCTTTTTGTCCTTATTTATACTTATGGTTTCTCATATCAGAGAAACAATTCAATATGTACTCATGTGTGTCTGATTTATTTCACTTAAGACTATGTTTTCCAGGTGCATCCATTTACCTATAAATGTCTCAAGTTTATCTTTTCATTTGGCAGAGTGGACTCCATTGTATTAAAAAAAACCCCACATCTTCTTTAGCCATTCATTAGTTGCTGGGCATTTGGGTTGTTTCCAAGACTTAGTTATTACAAATTGTGTTGCTGTAAACATGATTGCACATATATTGCTGTGGTATGATGTTTTTAATTCTTCTGGGAAGAAACCAAGGAGAGGAATAGCTGGGTCAAATGGAACGTCTAGTTGTAGTTTTTTGAGGAATCTCCACACTGATTTCCACAATGGTTGGACCAGCCTACGCTCCCATCAACAGTGGAAGAAGGTTCCTCTTTCCTCACAGCCCCGCCAGCATTTGTTATTAGTTGATTTCTTGATAACTGCTGTTCTCTCTGGAGTGAGATGGAATCTTAGCGTTGTTTTAATTTGCATCTCTCAAATGACCAGTGATGTCGAATATTTTTTCATATATTTATTTGCCATTTGTACTTCTTCATCTGAGAAGTGTGTATTATTTCACATGCCCATTTTGGGGTTGGGTCTTTTAATTTGGGGGGGTCTGATTTTTTTTGAGTTCTTTATGTATTCTAGATGAGAGACCTTTGCCTGAGGAACAGCTGGCAAAGACTTTTTTCTACTTTATGCATTGTTGCCCTGCTCTACTGGTGATTTTTTTTGCTGTGCACAAGCTAACAAAGCCATTTTTAAGAAAGAAACATTATTCTAAAGAAATTGTAATATTCAAGGATATAACCCCCACGAGGAAGACAAATGTTTGATATAGCAGAACAACTGGGTATGGTGGCACATGCCTGTCATCTCAGCACTTTGGGAGGCTGAAGCAAGAAGATTTCAAGTTCAATCCAATCAACTGAGAGAGAGCCTGTCTAAAAATAAAAAATAAAAAAGGACTGGGGATGTAGCTCAGTACAATGGCCCTGGGTTCAATCTCCAGTACCCAGGAAGGAAGGAAGGAAGGAAGGAGGAAGGAAGGAAGAAAGGAAGGAAGGAAGGAAGGAAGGAAGGAAGGAAAGAAGGAAGAAAAGAAAGAAAGAAAGAAAGAAAGAATTTAGAACAGTATAGTTCCTCCTTGTCCTGAAACTTTTTTTTTCTCAAAATAGGATCTTTACCAAAAAGTCCATTAATACATTTTTCCCCCAAAAACCAGGACACAAGGGAACAGTTCACCCTCAGAGAGAAACTTAAACTGCCTCCTGTGGCAACATGAAGTTGAGTCTGAAATTTTAAGTTTCCCCCAGTTTCAAGGGTCCCAGGACCCAGATAATCAAGGAAGAGTCCAGGGTCGAGGGGCATACGCCACACCATCTCTCCCAGTGAGCAAAACTCTGTGGTTTCAGCTTTGATTATTTTTCATATTCTTCATAGGCAACTATCTAAATACTAAAATTTCTGTAACAGATAATTGAAAAATCTACTGAAAGGACAAACTTACTGCATTATTATAATTTAAGAAGTTTAGCATTGTATCTAAGGAAAAGGGCACTGTGCCTGCGATTTCACTAGAAATGTCCCCTCTGCCCCCAAAGAAGGAGAACTAATGGATGGACAAGAGGGATGTAAAATTGGATGAATTCACAAGAAAGAAAAGAGAGTGAAATACTAACCGTAGAATCTAGGTGGTAGATATAGAGGTGTTTATTACAAAATGTTTTTGACTGTGCTCTAAATTTTACAATTTATAAGGTACAAGTATATACAAACAGGCTGATAAGAATCTTACTATATTTCTTTTTTTTTTTTTTAGTATCTTTCATCTCAAAGAGCCCAGAAACCTGCCCATGAATATATGAAATCTTGGCGTATAACAGTATTATAAAATAGTGAAAAATGATGAACTATTTAATAAATGGTTCTGGTGAGAGTCTGTTTTTTTTGGTTTTTTGGTTTTTTTAATTAGATGTCCACCCCAACTAGCTGTATAAACTAATCTTTTCCACTCAGTTGTATGCTTCATGATGACAGAGTATAGATATATTTTCCCTGTTATAACCTTAGGGCTTGGTCCATACTATGTGGGTCAATCAATACATGTCGAATGAAGAAAATATGGAGGAAGACTTCGGTCCTGGAAAATATCTTGCAGGCTGCGGGATTCCTGTGATCCGTGCTGTTGGCAAGGATTGGAAGCAACAGCCAGGTGGCTGAGTCCTGAGTCCACCCCTTCCCTGTTCTTTTTCAGCTGAGCTAAAGCAACTGTTACACTGTTGATTGAAAATAAACAAAGTAGGACTGGGGATGTAGCTCAGTGGTAGAGCGCTTACCTAGCAAGCACAAGGCCCTGAGTTTGATCCCCTGCACCATCCCCCACAAAAAAGTTCTAAAAATAAACAACTTAATGATGGGTGGTATGAGGTTGTCCTAGACCTCACTTAGTGGCTGACAGAGCTATCTTGCTTGTAACCTTGGACTTGAAGAAACAAAACTTATGACTGTTTGCACTTTCTAAGGTTATAATAAATGAGATATGGGGAGGGCAGAGAAATAATGATGTAGAAATAAGTGAGTCCATCCAACTTACACATATATGTGTACACATAAGTTGTATATACATATGTAAGTTGTGTGTATATATATTATGTATATATGTATGTAATGTGTGTGTATATATATACATATGTGCGTGTACGTATGTTTAAAAACAGAGCAAAGAATTTTACAATGAGCTTAGATCTTACACACATTTTTTCCTTAATGCCCTGAAAAAGGAAAGTTATTTCACAGTGAGTCAAAATTGGCAAAATATACTTTGAACTACTCTCACATATTGATCTGAAGATTCTGTAGTCAGAACACACATTGTACTCTGATTCTGGTACATCATGTGCTTATTCTCAGCACACCAATGAGAAAATGAAAAAGCTGCATTTGAATTATAGATACTGTACTTAGAGTTTGCGCTTGACAGTTAAATCAATCAAAGTACCTTTTGCTGCAATTCATAAACACTGGGTTTACATTTTAGAATAACTAAATAGTTAAGTCTACTAAATCTTAAAAGTAAAAGTAATAAACTAAATTAAAATGCTCTACCCACCTTTAGCTTTCTTCTAGCATGATATAAGGTCAAGTGGATACTTGACAAATATCCTATATATTACTATATATGGAATGGACTGTGTGTTATTACATAGACAACTAATATGAAAAATGTATGCTTTCTACAAAAAGAATAGAATTCTGTTTTGTCTTTGTTTAGATAAACTATATATGTAGAACAGGAATTCTATTCTTTAATATGTAAATCAAAATACCCCAAATAAATCAAAGAAGATGAAAATATTGTCTAGCAAAGACATGCTTAATAGCAAAGATTCCTTCTACTTAAAATTCTCGTTTTTATTGTCGATCTGAATGAAATGACATGTTTTCTTTCTACTGTTTTCCTCTTTCACCAGGAGTAAAGCTAGCTTTTTAATATCATGAGCTTTAGAATTACTGACTGCAAATGGACAATCACTTTCAGAAACATCAATCACATTTATTTTAGTGCTGTGGATAAAAGGTTTGATGCCTAATAGGCTCATCTAGCAAACAAGCTATTATAACACTATTTTACTGCCAGCGCTATTCACTTCTCACCCATAAATAATATACACTATTTACAGTTCCAGGATCTTGAAAAAGACCAGATCTTCATAAAGATTGAGTTTATAGAGTGATTCCCCCTTATTCAGAGTTTCACTTTCTGCAGTTTCAGTTAACCTTGGTCGACCGTCATCTGAAAATAGTAAATGGAAAATTCCAGTAGTAAACAATTCATATGTTTTAAGTTGCAGGCTGTTCTGAGTAGCACAATGAAATCTCATGCTGCTGTACTCTGTTTCATCCAGAAAGTGAATCATGCCTTTGTCCAGGGAATCTACACTGTACACTGTGTATTGAAAAAATGTAGTGTATATTTGGTTCAATATTATCTGCATTTTAGGGACCTAGTGGTCCCTCAGGTATCCCCCTCAGATAAAGGGGGACTACTGTTTATCTTTGTCATACTAAATAACTTAATTATTTTGAGTCTTTCTGCAGCTGTAAACCCAGGGGTGAGGCTGCAGTTGTCCTGATTAAGTTAGTATGTTCCTGCAAAAGCTTAACCAGAATAGACATGTTTCAACGGGACTATGATTGGGATGAGACACTTCACCTTCCTGATTTAAAAGTTTTCTGTTTTAATACTGTCTGTAATTAAGAAAATACAATAAAATATCAGACTATATTTTTATATCACATTTAGGGCCTCCAAAGTAAGGGAGAAATTTTTCTTACCCCTCTGAACAGGCTTTCTTCCCTTCCTAATCATATGGAGTTAGAAGAATGAAAAGGACTGATCGGGAGGTGAGCCCCTGTGACTCGTTGAGCCCAAGGCTCCGGAGGTCCTTTGACACTGAGAAACACCCTCAGAAAGCAGAAGGACCTGAACTCAGGCAATGTGTTCACCGAAAATGAATTTCAAATTCTTGACCTTTCTATTAAGTTATTAGCTACTTGGTTTGGATTTTATTGTTGATAAAAGAGATAAATAAGCGAACAGTTGAAGGAATGGCACAGACTTTATGCTTATACTTTTTACAGTATTAATCAAGTCTTTGCAGAAAGTATAGTCTAAGATATTTAAAAAGTCTAAAATATGTTTAACATATGTAGGATTTATATAAGGCTGGTTTTAAAAATAGAGAATAAATATACTTGCCAGGTCACTATAAAATGTGAGAAAATCAGAGAGACTTCAATTTTGACTATCTCAATTATATATTCATATTTGCTGAATTACAATAAAATCTTAGAGTTGGATGTGATGGCTCACATCCATAATCTCAGCCCTTAAGAGGCTGAGGAAGGAGGACCGCTGTGAGTTTGAGGCCAGCCTGGGCTACATAGTGAGTTGAGACCCTGTCTCAAAAAACCAACAAACACACACACATGCACACGCACACGCATACACACACACACGCACACACCCCATACACCTTGGTGACTGAAGACCTGAGGGAAACTTTGTCAAACCACGCGAGACCCATCCATCCCAGGGTTCTGGAATGCAGATTTTTGGAACAATCTTGACTTTCACCCTGACATTAATTTCAATTTATCAGGAAGGTTCCTCAAAGCATCTGTCCTTTGTGCTTTTGTGGCACTGCTTTTATAGGATCTATCCTCAGGATGTACACTTATTCTAACTCATACTAGACTAGACCCTCCTCAGTGGGTTGCTACTCGCATGTATATCCCACATCTCTTGAGAAGACTGTAGTAATTAATAGGTGCTCATTGAATTCCAATCTCATTCAATACAAAGGATTTATGAGCACTTCAATCCTGAGCACTGAGCTAAATAAACACCATTAAGAAAATGAGTCACAATCGTTGTCCTCCAGGAGCTTATCGCATTCTTGGTATGATAACTGAGACCAAGGGTAAACTGTGACCAGTCAAATATAGCAGTTTGAATATTCATTCACATTTATCTTGATTTCCCCAGAAACTCCACTAAAATGACAGCAAAGAAATTTTTTTTAAAAAAGTCATAAAGCCACAAGTGTAAGGAAAACTTGAAAGAAGACCACTATTAAAGAGGATTTCAACAAAATTTTGGAGATGGGTGGCTGCCCAAATGGCCTAGAGAATGCTAAGACCTACAAGCAGGGCAGAAAGCTAAGAAGTACAACTACTCTCTGTATAAAACACCAGAAAGCCTCTGGAATCATAGACAGCAGGAGGCAGGGGTACAAGTTAGAGCTGAAAAACAGGAAAGTTCAGTTAAAGGTTGATAGAGAGAGCTGTCAAAATGCAGTTCCCCCCAACCCAAAATGCCAGAAGACTGTCTGAAAGCAGGACTGGAGAAACTCAGCCCTGCTGAGGATGTCAGCGCTCACTGTCTTGTTCAGCATCTCTGCAGCCCCTTCTCCCCACCTCCAAGCCCCTCAATAAAATGATGTGATCCCCCCAAAATTCTGCATGGAATCACAAAAGACCTTAATAAGCAAAGCTATCTTAAGCCAAGAGAGCAAAATTGGAGGCTTTGAATGGATACAAATGAATAGACAAAGAAAATGCGATATACAGTATATACCTTGATCTCACTCATGTAGAATCTAAAAAGATATCACTTCACACCTGACTTCAAAATACTACAAAGCTACAGAAACAAACAACAAACAAACAAACAAACAAACAAACAAACATGCTACTGGCACCACAGACCCTGGGACAGAATAGGTAACACTAAAGTAAACCCACACATTTACAGCCTACTGTGTTTTGACTGAGGTCCCAAGAACACACATTAGGAAATAGACAGCTGCTTAAGTAAATGGTACTGGGAAAATTAGATATCTACATGCAGAAGAAAGAAAATGGACCTTATCTTACACCATAAACAAAAGTCAACTCTGTCAGGCGTGGTGGTACATGCCTGTAATTCCGGTACTTGGGAGGCTGAGGCAGGAGGATCGCCATGAGTTCCAGGCCAGCCTGGACTACCTAGCAAGATTCTGTCTCAAAAAACCAAAAACAAAAACAAAAAAAGGCAACTCAAAATGGTTCAAAGACTTAGGTATGAGAGCCAAAACTATGAAACTACTAGAAGAAAGCAGAGGGGAAATCTCCATGAAGGTGGTTTTGGCAATGATTTTTTTGGATATGACCATGAATGCACAGGAAACAAAAGCGAAAATAGACAAATGAGATTATTTCAAACTAAAAAGCTTCTAAATGGCAACAGACACATCTATACAGCAAAGGAAACAATGGAGTGAAGAGACAATCCATAGAATGGGAGAAAATACCTGCCACCTATACATCTGATAAGGCATTAATATCCAAATATTAAGGAGCTTAATAACTTGACAGCAAGAAAGCAAATCACCCAATTTTAAAATTGATAAAGGACCTGATAGACATTTCTTAAAAGACATGCAAATGGCCAGTAGATATATGAAAAAAAAGCTCACCATCGCCAAGCATAAAGGAAATGCAAATCAAAACCACAATGAGATAGCACCTCACATCTTTTAGAGCAGTTGTTACCAAAAAGACAAAATATAACAAGTGTCGGGGAGAACGTAGAGAAAAAGAACCCTCATACACTGCTGGTAGGAATGTAAATTATGGAAAACACCATGAAAGTTCCTCAGAAAATGAAAGATCGAACTATCATACAATCCAGCAAACCCACTAATGGGTATGCCTCCAAAGAAAATGAAGTAATTATGTCAAAGAGGTATCTGCACTTCCATGTTTATTGCAGCATAATTCATAACAGCCATAATACGGAATCAAACTAAATGTCCATCAGTAGATGAAAAGACTCTGGGTTTGATCCCCATCATTAAAAAAAAGAAGAAGAAGAAAATAAAAAATCTCAAAAAAAAAAGAAGAAGAATGGATAAAGAAAATGTGATATATACACAATGGATATGATTCAGCCATTAAAATGAAAGAAGTCATTTGTGCAAGATGGATGAACCTGGAAGATATTATGTTAAGTGAAGTAAGTTAGGCACTGACAGACAGATATGATCAGTTCCTGTAGATTCTAAAAAAATGTTGATTTCATAGAAGCACAAAGTAGAATGTGGTTACCCCAGAGTAAAACATGGTTGGGGTGGTGGTGTTGTGTGTATGTGAAGGAGTATTAGCCAAAGTATACAAAATCTCATTTAATAGGAAGACTAAATTAAAGAGATCTATTGTAAAACATGGTGACTATAGTTAACAATACATTGCATTCTTGAAAAAATGCTAAAAGAGTGAATATCAAGTGTTCTCATTGCAAAAATGATCACTATGTGAGGTAATGTATACATTACTTGGCGAGATTTAGTCATTCTACAATGTATATATACTTCAGAACATCATGCTTTATGTGATAAATACAATTTTATCTGTCAATTTAAAGCAATAGAAATTTAAATTTAAAAAATGACATTGAAACCAGGTGTGGTGGTGCATGTCAGTAATCCCAGCCCTTGGAAGACCAAGGAAGGAGGACTGCTGTGAGTTCAAGGCCAACCTGGACTACACAGTGAGTTCCAGGCTGGCCTGAATTATGCAGCGAGACCCTGTCTCAAAAAACTGAAAAAAGACATTTAGAACTTCTATGATGAAATGAAGCGGTCCTGCCCAGGACACAGCGGTAAAACTTCTCAGTCTCTGCACAAATGTTAGTTTCCCATTTTAATATGTTAGAACACCAAAGTCCACCATGTATTTGAGGAAATTCTCTAACATGAATGACAGATTCCAAAACGAACCTCAGAGAAAATGTAAAAACCGAAAAATACTAAAGATGAAAAAGAAACCCCACATATCCTAAGACTGATAAGAAAAGACTGCTGGGCATGAAGAGTCATGCCAGTAATCCCAGCGATCTGGGAGGGCGAAACAGTAGGACTGGAAGCTCAAGCCCAGACTGGCCGATCCCAGCAAGACCTTGTCTCAAAATAAAAAATATAAAAGGACTAGGGATGTCACTCAGTTCAAAGGACCTGAGTTCAACCTCAGTACCAAGAAAGAAAAGATGTTCTATGAAATAAAAGCATTTCATTAAAAACATCCACTCAGAGAATTAAAATTCATAGAATTTTATACAAACACACGCACACACGCACGCATGCACACGCATGCCAAGATGAGATTAACACATCCAAAAAATTCTGTTCTCTAAATATCTCTAGCTATATTTTACCTATCTACTATCTCTTCATATATCTCCAACAGAAGAGGTAAAAATAAGGTTAAATCTCCCAGAAAGAAGAACAAACCACAGGCATGGACTACAGGAAAGAAGAGAGAAGTATAGAGAAAGAAGATACTAAAAACTCTTGGAAGGGAAAGGTCACCATACACAAAACAAATGAGACATCTGAACAACAAAAATAGGAGCTAGAAGATAGGAGTAGTTTTACGCTTCTGGTAGATATTCAGAATGTATCTAGGATAAAAATACGAGACAATCTTAAACTTCTGAACAAAAAACCAACGAGTCGCATAAGATAGGCAATGTAATAATCATAGTGCACTATATGGCTAAGCTAGGAATAACAATTACTTAGTCTTAGAAGGTAGACATTGTACTATTGATTTAACTAAAAAAGGTGATAGAACTACACAGAGAACGTAGGAAGAAAATGTGTGTTGATTCAAAAGCAAAAAGAAAACATTTAATAATAATAAATGATTAATACATTAAGAAGCAACAGTAACAGAATATTGTTTATAGAGATGAATACCAGAAGAAACTACCAAAAGTTAAAGGGGTTTCCCTAGATAAAAGCAATAAGAATTGGAGTGGATGGAGCAAGAACTTCTATTTTCATCATTGTAATGTCATTTCATTTTTTAAGGTATGAATATGTGCTATTTTGATAAAATATTTTTAAAATTTGTTCTAAAGAATTAAACTATGGTATTGAATGTGTATGGGTTTTCTGTCTGACCTATGAAATAATTCCACACTGAAAGACCACTTGTAGAAAATGGGATTTGAGGAATGATAGGATCAAGATGCGTGTAAGAGAGACCTTCAGGGTGAGATCAGCATAACTTTAAAATGAGCAAATCATAAGGAGGAAAGTGAAAAGGCCAGTTTCCAGGACTGAGAATGCAGTGGAAGAACCCTTCTTATCTTAGAAGTCACATGGTTGAAGGCCTTGAAATCCAACCTGAGGAATTTGAACTTCTTTGAGTAGGAAAAATGGGAGTTGTAGATTCTTGAGCAATGAAATGATTCAATAAAAGCAATGTTTCATGAAAGTCATTTGAAACTTGTATGCAAAATAGGGGATGTAGTAGGAATTGTTTAATCTTTTTTACCGTTGTATTCCCAGCACCTATCCCAGGATCTGGCTCATAGTAAGATCTCAACCCACAATTACTGAATAGTCAAATGGGAAAGCAGCTGAGGGCTATTAGTCATCCAGGCATGAAGTAGTGAAGCTGGACTAGGAAGAGGAGCTGGAAAGAAAGAGGTGTGTCTTATACACATTTGAAAAGAGAATGCTACCACTTCCTATTCTAAAAGCCCATTTAAAAAAACTCATTTTACATGAAATACAAAATGCATTTTCTTACAGTAGTAATGTTCTAAACAGTGATTGTTATTAGACTCCAACCATTTAATTTATAATTAATCTAGAATATAGTGTGATCTAAGTATATTTATTATACACAAGGATCATTTGACAGGATTATTTCCAGAAAATAAATGTTAAATTCTAACATTTTAGTTAGAATTTTAGTTACTGTGTTGCTACGTAGCAAATCATTTAAAGCTGAGCAGCTTAAAACAATAAGTATTTTATTATATGTCATGATTTTTGGGGTCAGGAATCTGGGTAGGCCTCCACTGGGTGATTCTCCTACTGTAAGAGAGATTTCTTATGGGTATTGAGATTTCTTACTGGTACTGAGATTTCTTTTTTTTTTTTCCCTCAGTGCGGCGGTGTGCTGGAGATCAAACTCAGGGCCGTGCACTTGCTAGGCAAGCACTCTACTACTGAGCTAAATCCCCGAACCCTGGTACTGAGATTTCTTACTGGTATTCAGCTGGTGGGTGAAACAGATAGTCCAGAGGGCTTCACTCACATAGCTGTCCCTAGGCAGGACGGTTTGAGGGCTGGAACAGGCTGGAGGGATGGCCCAGGCAGCGGAGACAACTGCCTGGGGTGCCTACACAAGACCCTTGTAGCATGGTACCCTCAGGTTGGCTGATCTTCTTACAGACCAGTTAGAGCTCCCACAGAGAATATTTAAAGACACCCAGCTAGAAACTGCAAGGCTTCTCACAGGCTGGCGATTTAGCTCAGTGGTTAGAGTGCTTGCCTTGCAAGCACAAGGCCCTGAGTTCGATCCCCGGCACCAAAAAAAAAAAAAAAAAAAAATGCAAGGCTTCTCGCACAGCATATAAGGTGTCATACTTCTTTGTGTAGAAGATGCTCAAAGTGTGAATCTCAGGAGGTGTGGTTCACTGGAGGACCATCATTGGAGACCAGTTTCTAGAGTGGAGATATAATGTCTAGGGAGATTTAATCTGTGTAGGTAAAAGCACCACTCACATTTTCATAAGTAAAAGTTGTGCTAATGAATCTCAAACTACACTCTCACACAAGCTTACTCTTCCACTGCTTATGCTGAAGAACGCAGTCTTTTCCATATTTGGAAGAAAGACAGATTAACCAGTTTGTTTGTAAACAGTTTTAAAAAATTTTTTTGTTTCTCCATGAAAATACTTCTTAAATCATTATTACTGATACCATCATTCCTTACTCATGTAACAGCACACTTTTGAGAAAGATTTTGTTTTTCACATTGCAGTTTTCTCCTCTCTGCTTCTGTGAGGAGAGGGTCTTGATGGGTCCCTGCCTGGGAGAAGTATACATGGCAGCTCTGAAAGCAGAAGGCTCCTGTGGGACGCTTCCTTTCCTGGCTTTTGTTTCCACAATGCCTGAGTTTCCAGAATCTGTTGTGCAGGAGGAAGGAAAAAACAAAAATTGACAAGCAACACTCTCCTGCACATCAGAGGTCCCAGAGCTTCACTGTATGGCCCCTAGATCACTTCCTTTCTCTCTCCACACCCATGGAGCCTCCTGTGTCATTTCTTTGGAACTTCTTTCTTTTCTGGAGCAGAATTTGGAAATCACTGCTCTAGACCAATCATTCCTCAGATCTTCTGAGCTGGGGGAAGAAGTGGGATAGAGGAGTGGAAGCTGAAGAACTTCAGATACAAATTATCATGCTTCTCTTTTGCATGAACAGGAAATAAAATTATAATCTGTTATAGTAACATTCTTAGCTTGGAAGAACAGATACTGATAATCAAAACTAGAGAGCCAAGTAGTTGAACTAAGTGCTGGCAGGCAGAAGAGGATAATTAATTCCATTTCTGGAATGGTAAATTTCAGGTCATAGTGTAGCATCCTAAACAAGGTGGCCTATGAGCAGATGGAGGGATGGGACTGTCACATCACAGATGAAAAGGTCAGGTTTGTAGATAGCAACTGTTGAAGAAATGATTGCACAGATTGTAGAGAAGAGGGCTGAAGAAACAGCCATCATGGCACCCTGCTGCAAAGGTTGAAAACTGGTGTATCTGCCACATCCAAACCACCAGCCACATTTCACTTAGTTCACATCGAGTTTAAATTATTATTATATTATTGTTTTGATTCTTAAAACCCAGGGTTTAAATGAAAACCAAATTGTGCCTTTTCTGGAAAACAGGAAGACCTTCCAGTGTTGGACCCACATTCTTCTGCAGAGAGAGTCGAGGAGACACAGCGAGCTTCATGTGATATTGTTTGGGCAGGCAGACATAGTCTCTTCTAGTCAACTTCATCCACTTGACAGCAGCAAATGGGAAGTTAGACTCTCTTCTTGACCAAATTCTAGCCAGGTTCTTTTGAGATCTTTCTTAGCTAGGCCTCAACCTGAGACTATAAAATTTGAAAAACATACTAACATAGTTTCTAAGAGCTGAATGACACATTCCTTGGATGATCACAGTTCCCTTGAAAGTGTTTTCCTCAGAAAACTCAAGACCACCAAAAAAACAGATAGATACATAGATAGATAGATACATCATTTGTAGCAGGAAACACCAGAGGATAGGGTCACTGTCCCTTGGCCTCTGTGAGATGGGAGGAACCTTTACTTCTGTAAGTACAGTTAACAAACTCAAAGGATTCCACACAGACCCTCCCCCCACACACACACACAGTTCCTGCTTTTTTAAATTTTTCACTTCCCTCACTCCACTAGGCCCCAGGTCATCTCCCTCTGCATTCCCTCACTCTTCCTTTAAAACACCCGATTAATTCTGTACAAATGAGAGTTCAGTCCCTCAGACTCTTCTGTATTGCAATAGCATATTACTGATTAAAACACAAATTTACAGCCAGATGTGGTGACGCTTACCTGTAATTCCAGCACTCTGGAGGCTGAGGCAGGAGGATTACAAGTTCATGCCCTGTCTGGGCAATTTAACAACATAGGGAGACTCTGTTTTAAACAAAAAGGACTAAAGATGTAACTCAGTGCTAAGGCTCTGGGCTGAATTCCCAGTACCACACCTTCTCCCTAAAGACCTGAGCTTACCACTTTTAACTAGGGTCGGCTTTATTTATTCTTGACAGAAGGACCAGTAATCAGGAGAAAGCAATTAAGGTGTCAGGTTTGGTTGTTTCCTTCCCTTAGAGAGTCTGAAAGAAAAAACAATAGAAATCAGTGCTGTAAGATGATGAACGTTGGTAGAATCTGGATATCGGAGTTGGAAAGATCTCAGGATATAAATGAAAATTTTGTTTTGGGGAAGGAGAGAGTTGTTTCCTTCTGAAAATACAGAGAAGGATGACAGGATATAGATGTGATAAAGAAATTAGATGAAGAATAATAGGACTGAAGGGGTGAGGAAGGAAAACAATCCACCTTTATTCATCAGATTGAACTAACAGATGAAGCCAACCACAAATGAACAGGAAAAAAAATCTTCTCTCAAGGACATGCTACATCCACAGTGTCACAACAACCTCTTTTGAATGACTCCTGACTTCTTACTGAAAAACTTTGTTCGCTAATCTCAGAGACTAACAGAAACTGCTGTGTCAGATTGTATCAGAAAGAATAAAACATCTCACTCTTGCCTAGAGGACCTAGAGAAGCCTGGATTTCCAAGGCAGTTGGATAGCTTTAGAAAATAGAGTTTCTGAAAACATTTTCCATCTGTATTAACGACTTCGTAATATTCAAGGAAATGTGATGTTCATGCCTTTATTCATGGTTCTGCTTTGCTTGGAACCTCTTAAAATATTGCTTCATTTAGATTTTACCTAAACTCCGTATTTCCGCCAAGTCCTGAGATGACTCCTTTTCCTTTGAGAAGCTCCACGGTTCGTCTACAGTGAGCGCTTCTGCATCGCAGTGGATCAATCAAATTGAATCTACATAATTATGGATTCATTTCTTGAGGGGTCAGTATGCTTGGGTGTGCACAGGGGTCACTGGAGGTTTTCACAGTCCAATTATTTATTTTTCAAACAAAACCTGGGGGGTCAGAGGAAGGGTTTCTAATTGTCATCGCAGTTCTTCAATGCATTTCAGAGTCATTTCCATGCAAAGAACCTTTATGGTTTCCATCTCTGAAAACAGAAGGCGAAGTTCACTATGGAGTGGTTTTCTTAGGCACAGAATCCAGAGTTATCTAAGCCTTTGAGAGCATCTTTACACTACGGGCCAGTCAGTCCGGGGGGTTTCGAGGTTGGTGAATTCCGAGTTTACTGCCCGGGGCCTGGGATCCCCGACTCCCGGACACTGGCGGGCGGCGAGGTTGCAAGTTCGGGCCGCCGCCGCCCCGCTGTGCGACGCCAAGAGTGCGAGCGAGACTGGGGTGAGAAGCGCTGGGGTTCTCCACCCCACCCTGGCTCCACATTTCTTCTGCAACCTTCTTCATTCCTTAGGAGAAACTTCCTTTTTCTTTCTTACTCCGGCCTCCGCGGCCCATTCTCTCCAGGAGCACCCGCACCGACCACAGCCGCGCTCCACCCTTCATTCAAATCCCTTTTCCCGGCACCCCCCAACCCGCCCCGCCGAAATGAAAGCAAACGCTTCCTTATAGGGATCTGGTATTGCGGTTGAACAAATCGTAACTCCAGGCTCCGTCTGAAGAAACCTGAGCGAGCCCAGCGTGCTCCGCAGCGGCTCGGACGGCCCAGCCCCAAGTCTGCACAGCGGAGGGACGTGAAGAGACAGCAATCTGCGACCCCCGAGCGAGCGGCGCGCGGCCCGCGGCGTGGCCTCGGCGGCGCGGCGCGCACGGCGATTGGTCGCCTGTCGGGCCCGCTCCCTGCGCCGGCGCAATCCGGCGCCCGCGCCGCCCCGCTCACCGCCCAGTCGCCGGTCTGCGGCCTCGGGAGGCGTCGGGCGTCAGCCGGCAGGTAAGCCGGCGAGCACAGCCCGGCGGGCGGACGGGCGGGCCCGGCCTGCAGTTTAAGAGAAGGAAGCGGGGAGCCGCTTCCAGGTCCCCTGGACTCGTCCCAGCCCCGCAGCCCGCGCAGGCCAGCGCGGGAGAAGCCGAGGCGCTCCGACGCTCTGCCCGGCGCCGCCGCCGCCATGATGGAGCGGAAGTGAGGCGCGGGGCGAGGGCTGCCGGCGCCGGCGTCTGGAGTCGCGGTTCCCCCCGCCCCTGCTCGGCGGACCGCGCACTCGGCCCGCCCTCGCGACCCCGGAGCCTCCGTCCCAGCCGCGCTTCCTCCGAGACTGAGCGGCGGGGAGCGGCTCCCGGCCTCCAGCCCGGCCGCCGGGAAGATGGCGGACCCGGCCGAGTGCAACATCAAAGTGATGTGTCGCTTCAGACCCCTCAACGAGTCAGAGGTGAACCGCGGCGACAAGTACGTCGCCAAGTTCCAGGGAGACGACACGGTGGTGATCGCGGTGAGTGCCCTGCCCCCACCTCCCGTCCGCTCTTTCGGGCCTGGCGGGGCGGAGTTCAGGGACGTGGCGGCGCGCGGGGCCGAGAGGGAGCAGCGGGGTCCCCAGCCCTGCCCGGCGGGCGTGACCCCGGGAGGGAGACTGGACTCCGGCGGGCGTTCCCGGATCTCCCCCACCCGACTGGGCGCCGGCGACGGCCGCGCCGGTCCCAGCTGGGACACTCCCCCGCCTGGGGCGCTGCAAGCACCGTCGGGGAGCCGGTTTAGGGTCTGTTTGCCTGTGTTTATGCGTGTGTGCAGTTACTGTTGCTGGTGCTGCTGGTGTTTTGGACTCTGCCCAGATTAGCATTCATTAAAGGTGTAAGATGAATTCAGAGTTCAACTAGAGCATCGAGTTATGCTGCTATACTTTAAGTAGTTTTATAGAAACACATGTGTAGAGTTCTGTGTTACGTCAGATAGGAAGTATAAAACAAAAAACTGACCATTATTAGATTCGTACTTACATAGGTAAGATCTGCCTTGAAGAAAATTGTTGGTAATCCCAAGATAGTGAGATGTTCCTTTGCAGTGTAGTACCTAACCAGAACTGGCAGATCGTTTGAGAGACTAGAAAGTGAGGAGGTTTTTTTGAGATCTGATCTCTGGTATTGAAAGTCTTTGAAAATACGGTTCTCAGTTCAACGAGACTAAAAATGAATAGTAAGGTACTGCATACAAAACTGTGACTAAAGGGGAAATTCACCTTTATTGGTTATGTGATGCAACTTTTTACATTGTTCTCAGGGCATAAAATCTTAGTATGTTAATTTGTGTCGTAATGAAATTTTGTACTTAGTTTATTGGTGGGGCTGCTTTATTTGGAAATAGGGCAGAGAAGTCAGATGGAATCCATTGATGATGGCAAGCGTTGACAGAAGACAGGACTCCAATTCTTTAGCGTGGTAGGTGGTGTGACAGTTTCCATAGTTCACATCTAGAAAGTGATGTGTTAGCTCCATATCCTCTTGATAAGCTTTGGCAAAAAATCATTAGGTCACTAATAACTGCAGCTGCTGTGTGAAGTCTGTCAGGCCGGTTCTTTGTTAACCAGTCTTCTTTGAAATCTTGCTATAAATGACATCATAGCAAGGTGAAGTTAAGCACAGTGATCCTTTTCCTTCAGGGGAGCGTACCTAGTGCATGGAATCAGTGGAAGCTTGCAACTCTTAATTTGTCAAATTTGAGGCTGTTTCTTAAGAGTTTTTGTGATAATTCAGCTTTAGCAACAGCTTACACAAAAGGCTGTTTTTCACTTACACAGTATTGAGGCTGTCTTATTTCTCCAGGTTTTTGTGTTTATTTAAGCAAATCTATAAATATCATCAAGATTCTTTTTGTTGAAATGCTGCAAATAAGATATAAAACATGTTTTTTGAGGGTTTTTTTTGGGGGGTGCTGGGAATCAAACTCAGGACCTTGTGCTTGGTAGGCAAGCACTTTAACCGCTGATCTAAATCCCCGACCCTAAGATATAAAATATGAAAGACCTAAAAGAACTAATTACCACAGGAAACACATTCATTTTAGGGTGTTTCCTTTGAAAAAAAGTTGTAAGTTAAAAAAATTTCTTTAGTTATGAAAATAAATTTCTTTTATAATATTAAAAATAATGGATAGGTGATTGGTTTGTGATCAATAATGAATAGTTGACCTTTAGGTAAACTTGTAAGTATTTTAGTCTGGTCTTTAAAGTATAAGGAAAAATACATTATAACTGAGTGACACAGCTTTTAAAATGTGTTTAGTTCTTCAGAACATGTTTTAATTCATTATTTTCAGGAACTAATATTGTAGCTACACTAATCATGCTGGGGTTTTGTATTTTTGTTCAGTTTTTGTTTTTTTTTTAATGTATTTTGAAAGGTTGTTTGGGAATTTATAAGGGCAATGGGAGGAGCAAAATTAGAAAATCCCTGGAAAATCATCTTTTGGTTTGTTTCATTCATGCTACTGGGTCCAACCTGATACAGAGTAAATGGTTTAGGAGAGAATTGCAACGATGCCACTTTTAAAACTAAGTTATCTTAAACGAGATTTAAGAACATTTGTATGCAGTCTTCCAGTTAAATAAAAATTTAAAACATAGTTTATGTTGTGAATTATTAGCAAAATCAGTATTTATGGAGAAAGTAATTTTTAAGGATTCTAATTTTCTTCAGTTTTCAGTTTTTAATACTTTGTCCAGTTTCTTTCCTGTTACTCATGCAAGCAGTGATTTTAATATGATATGGCCCTGTGGAAGGCAAACCTTTTTTGATTTTATTGCTTCTTTGTTTGTCGTCCAGCTTTTAATTTATTTGTCATTTAAGTGCTTGGTATATAGTGCTGTATCATGTTGAATGAAATCTTATGAAAATCTTTAAACAATAAAAATGTAACTTTTTTTTAAACATCTAGTGAAGCGCAAAACAGGGAGGAGAGAGAAGTAACTTACTGTGGGTTCATTTGGGCTTACTGGAAACACCAAAAAAGAAAAATTGCTTCTGTGTCTACTCATACATCATAAAAGTAGAATATGTTCATTTTTCTGATTAAGTATCTTTGCTAATCTAGTTCCTTACCTGGTGTACTGAAGAGCTTCCAGAACGAAAGAGGCTACTGCAGTTCATTGAAATTAGAGGAGAATAAAATTAATTAGATTATCTTGCTCATTTCCTTGCCTAAAGCAAAATATGAATTCCCCTTTCAGGTCAGTGATTTGGTGTTTGAACATTCTTGATTAACTTGAGTGAAAATTTAAAATATAGGGAGCCATCATCACATATCTTTATAGTTGTGGAATGTTAGTGCACAACCAGTGTCTAAGGAAAATCTATATGATACAGTCCTGTGGAATCTGGAAAGATCACTCTTCAGAATTTCAGACAAAAGCATATCCCTCCCAGAAGGGTGCCCTTTATTACCAAATTTGGTATTAAGTCTGCTCTGTCTAGACTCAAAACAGATCACTTTCACTTAAGAAATCTAAGGTATGATTACAGTTCAGATAAACTTTATTCCTGTTTGATTTGTCTCCTTGATGCCTAAGTCAGATATGAACACATCTTGTGACTTACAGTTTGTAAAACTGCATAACTTTGAAGATACATAGAATCGTAGGCTGTGTAATGTATATTTCAAGAACCAGGCATTTAAAATATAGATATTCAGAGATTTAGTTTTCCTTTGTTTAATTTATTTGAAAGATTGGGTTAGCCTTAATTATAGGTCATTAGAAATTTTGTTTCACAGAATCTTGATTTTCATCCCAGGAAGCTAGGAGCAGTTAGGAACTTTATTGGCTAGATCTTTAATCAAAACATTTGCCTTAATAAAAATATAATTTAGTTTTGCAATTAAATAAGATGGCTCTTGTTAATACCCACTTAGCATTTATTATCTAAATCTAAAAAAGTCACTCAGTCCCAGCTTAATTGTTTTTATCTTTGTGTTGTCTTTTTGGGGGGATCCTGGGGATCCAACTCAGGGCCTTGCACCTGCTAGGTTAGCACTCTACCACTTGAGCTAAATCCTCAACCCCTGTGTTGCCTTTTAATCATTGTCATTTACATTATTTTAGTAAGGTTGTGGTGGCAGCTTTGCTTGTTTGCTATGAGATGATGCTGGAGTAAATAGTTGGATTAAGTTCTTTGAGGCAGGCTTCACTATTGCCTATTACTTTTGGCATATCTCTTTATAAATGGTTCAGAAGTACTGTTTTTTTTGTTTTGTTTTGTTTTGTTTTGGTGCTGGGGATCGAACTCGGGGCCTTGTGCTTGCAAGCCAAGCACTCTAACCCCTGAGCTAAATCCCCAGCCAGAAGTACTGTTTTTTATTGATGTAAAAATTGAGATATGGCATGAAGTCTAGTAGTATCATTCTTTTAATACTTATTTTAATAAGATTTTAATATTTAACTTGTTTTAGAGGGACATCATTGTAATACTTTTACTTGTTTTCTATTATATAACTTGTTTCTTAGAAGCAAAAGTAGAGTTAATCATTATTTAATTTTTGCTTTCATAACCATTTTTATACATCTTTTATTAAATGTATATTTGAGCTAGTTGTAGTCTCTTTACCAGTTTGAGGCTGACTCTATTTCAATTCGGTTAACATTACTTAATCACCTATATTAGAGCCTGGTATGCAGCTTAGCTCAGTATTCAAGGCTATATCCAGCTTTATCCTTTATTGGACTCTGAAGCCTGTACCGATTAAATATCATTTCCAAAATTATGTTGCTTTCCTGTAGTATCTTACAGTTACTAAATACATGTTTGCTGGATAAATAAAGAGGGAAAATTACTTTCTTTTGCATAGAAAAACTATTTGCATGGTTTATCGGTAAATGGTAGTTGTTATTTTGATTTATGCATTTATTTTCTGAATATTATTTATGAACATATTTTGTATAATCAGCAAAGTAATGTATCAGTAGCATCTTAGCAAACAAGTACTTTCATGTATGTCATAGTTTATCAGATATTGATGACATTTTAAATTCATGCCAAAATGAGGTCATCTTAGTGTATCCATCAAGAGTGCTTCTAGCTAAAGAGAAAACCAAACAAATAATAGTGATTCAAATAAATAAGGAGTTCTTTTTCCAACATAGCAAAAATGTGGAAATAGGCCCTTCCTGTTACTACTTTTAGGACCCTGACTCTTTTATATTGGTTAGCTGTTGACTTTGTGTCATATTTGTCCTGGTGCAGGTAATTAGTGTCCCAGTGGGAACAGGAAATTGGGAATGCCTTTGGATGGCCTTTAGGGAGTGTTTGCTTTAACTGTCATTCCAAACTTTGGGAAGGTTGTAAGATAGTTCTTAAAAAGTCGTGTTTTGTTTTTGTTTTCCATTGAGATCCATGTTTCTTAAACATCCCTTTCTAAGAGTGTTTTCCTGACACTTTCTATTCTCCGCTAGACTCAGGTTTTTTATATCCTCTCACAGTGTTGTCATAGCACTCCGGTTGCGGGAGTCAGAATTCTAGTCACTTATTTGGCTAATGTCTGCCCTGCTATTACTTAAGTTCTGCTAAAGTAGAGAGAGAATGTGTCTCGGTCATTATTTTAGCATGGTAAAAGGCTTTTGTAATAAAGTGAAGAGCTAGATGTAATACTGGAAACAGACCTGAACTTTAATTAATTAATTTTGTATCTGTCAAAGCTCTAGTTTCCTTAGCTAGTTTGCTTAGCTAGTTTTCTTAGTTGAAAATAGAGTCTCAATAGCAGCCAGAATAGGCACTCATTTTTAAAAAAAATTCACTCAGCTGTGTTTTAGTGGCTACCACAGGAATGATGTATATAATTACAGTGATCAACCATAGAAATACAACAAAGGCTAAAACAAACATTCCTATTTTCATGGAGTTTATTCTAATGGATTTGTACATGAGTCCTTCCCACCTAAAAGATTAAATAATATGAAATGATGCATACTTGGTATATTCTTTTGAAGGTTAAATATATGATAGCATATTTTAAGGAGATTAGAAATACCTATTGACCTTTAGTTTGTGTCATTGAATCACTTTTGTTACTGTTTTTCAGTCCAAGCCTTATGCATTTGATCGGGTATTCCAGTCAAGCACATCTCAAGAGCAAGTATACAATGACTGTGCAAAGAAGATTGTTAAAGGTAAATAACTGCCGCACTAAGTTTACTTACTCTCCCAGCAATAAGTAAAGTTTAGTTCGTAATATTTCCCACTTAACATTTGAACGCCCTGTCTAAGGTAATTGCAGAACAAAGTTCAAATAAGAAAATAGTCAAATGCAATTCTTAAACATACTGTATTGCTCAAATACCATGCCTAATTATGTACAGTAGTCAGTGAAGGGTGTTGATGAAATTATGTATAGACTTGTCCTTCTATTGCATATTCCTAGGAAAGTTTCCAACGTAGCAGTTCTACAAATAGAACAGTATGAGAATGAAAACAAAATGTCTAGACTGGTTTATAAAAAGTAGTAGAAAATGGCAGTCTGCAATTCTTCCACTCCATTGTTCTTTCTTCCCTAAAGATTTATCTTGGAGTCAGCAGAGAAACCTTTGAGGAATTTAGCAGGGGTTGCCAAAGGTGGTAAGAAAAGTAAAGTGTCTTCCAGTTAATACCATAAACTACCACTAGGCTACTTTTCAATTTTATATTTCCTAAACCCCTAGAAATAGAGTGCTGAGAGAGTGCTAAGTAATTGTCTGGAATTACTTCCTAGTTATGCTACAAATTGCTTTTATCAAAGGGATCTTATAGTTAAATACCTATTTATTATATGACTTATTCCATTTTTTGACTGTTCAAGGGTTTTAAAAGTGTTTCTTAGATTGCAACAAAAAAATCTTTCCTTGTGACCTTTACCAGATTAAAGAGCTTAGGATTCCATATAAAAGTGAACGGGTTAGGATTAAGTAGGAGCACAGATAGTTCAACCTAGTAACAGAAGAGGAAATAGAGTTCATGAATAGAAACAAATGTGATGGAGGCAAAATACAAACTTTTTTTAGTGTTAATTTCACATTATCTGTGATACAAGAATCAAAATCACCACAGAGAGCAAAGAAGGGGAAGAGTTTCTAGAAAAAGGTATGAAATGGATGGATTGGGGCAGTGGTAATAGTGTCAGGCAATGTTAAGGGCTACCTTGCGGTTAGCTGCCAGAGGAGTTAAATTTGTCTATTTTGAGTTTGGCCAGGCAAAAACAAAAGAAGGGTTAAGGAATTGAGGATATTGTCTGGGGAGTGACCATAGTGGTAAACCATGGAACCTAAGATTGGGAAGTTTCAGAAAAGAGAATATGAAAGAAGCTGAGGGACAGTGAAAAAAAGGTGGAAAAATTAGTGGGTTATACATCTCAGGTAGGGCAAAGTTTCATTGGAATGAGGGTACTAGGAGTAATAGAAAGTGAATATTGAAAATTGAGGTTTTGGAGGCAGTATAGTTAGTGAAAATGTCACGATCTCATGGAGTTGCCAGCTGAAGAAGTAAGTAAAGGACAAGATTATGGAAAAAGTTAGGTCAAGAATCTGAGAGGCTAGTATTTTTGTGAGGATATCTACTACATGGAAATTGAAACCACCAAGAATTACAACAGGAATGGTATTGGTGAGGGACAGTGAACTTTGTGTTGATACCATCATAAAAAGAGGGGGAATTATCTTAAGTTTCTATCATAGACTGTGATAAAGGACAAGTAGTGTCATATCCTGAGCATCAGATAGTTTCTAGTGGATCTTTACAGAGCATAATTATATTCTCTGATTATGAAATACTTTTGTCATCTGTACAGCTAAAAATTACATTAGCTTTTAAAGTAAGTGATTGGTTCATGAACTCATGGGCAATCTAAACTCCTTTCCATACTTGCACATTGGAGTATAAGCCTTTTAGATTCTATGCCCATTGTTGTTCTTCATATTTTAGTTTTAATGGTTATTTTATTTTGGGATCTCTTACCTGAGCTGTGAGCATATTTGCTAAGTCTATAATGGTGTTGAGCCATTTATAATAAAATACTTAATGGGTTATGATCATTAGTGTAGTCTTCTAAAAAACTGAATAAAGTTGTTGGCAGTTAATTAAAGCACACTGGAACTTTAGTCAGTTTCAGAGCCTCTTACCTGTACAACTGTCTAGTTCTTAGTTTGTCAACATAATCTGTAAGAATGTGATGAAAAACTTGGATCTTTTTATGAAATCATGGTACACGACTCAGGTATTTTCCAAAAGTACCAAATGAATGACCCTAGTCAGAGAGGAAATGAAGTTAGTTCAAACATACTTTTTCTTTGGTGAAGTTTTGGTATGCTTGTCTGTAGTCTTGTAATATGTTTTTCCTGATTTGACAATGAGTATAATAATTTGCAGCTTACTCATATCCTGTTAATCTTTAGTTTTTCTGGATTTTAAAACTTACCTGTACTAGCTGGTAGATTTTTAACCCTGGAATGTAATTCTCTTTATAACTAAAAGCTTGGACTTGTTTCAGACCTGCTTTTTGCTGTCTTCCTACTCACATGAGCCTGAAAGTCTCTCAACAGTGTTTTATTCTATTCCCTTTTGAGGAACATGTTTGTGGAGGGTGGGAGTGAAATAACAATAATTCTGTTTTAGTAACATCAGTTAACAATTCATCATCTTTCTTAGCCAATGCAGGTTTTTTCATTCATTATTCTTTTTCTGAATATGGCTTTTGAAGCTCTTTTTTAGGGCCTCAGTTTTGTTTTATTTTATTTTGCTTTGTAAAACATCCTGGGCGTTTACTTTTCTCATACTAGTCTAGTGATTTTTATTGAACATCCTTGCTTATATAGTCTTAATGATACACTCATGTCTTCCTTGTCAGAACTACTGGAAATCTGTTGTTCTAGATAGCTAGCATTGTCTCTATTACTTTTGTTCTGTTTTACTACTGTATATATTTCTTTTTTTGTTGTTTATATTTCTAAGATGACATAATTTGTTTCTTGAAATTCCCTGCTTTTCTCAAAATTTTAGTCCTTTTTACTTTACCAGCTTATTCCTACCTTATTGTTTAGAACTGAGTTCAGGACAGTAGCTCTCCTCTTTGCAATATAATTAAGAATATAGACTTTGAGCTAGGCATGATGATATATGCCTGTAATCCCAGTACGTGGGAACCTGAGGCAGAAGGTTCATGAGTTTGGGGCCAGCCTGGGCTACATAGTGAGTTCCAGCTCAGCATAGCCTACATAGTGAAACCCTGTCTCCAAAGAAAAAGAATATAGGATTTGGAATCAGCCTAGGTTGAAGTCTAGGCTCTGTCACTTTCTACCTGGGTGACTTGAAGCTACCTTACCTAAATTTGCATTTTCTCCTCAACAAATACAGGGTATTGTAAGGATTTAAGTATGCAATAGTTATTAGCTATTAAATCTGCAGTTGTATCTGGGAGAAACTCATAGTCTAAAATATTTCCTCTGTACAAAGTTAAGACTTCCGTCAAGTATTACAGTAGAAAGTTTCTTTCACAGTCTCTTTGCTTTTCTATGCCAGGTTTATAATTTATATCAGGACAGTGTCACCTGGCTATGACTTCTCCTTTTGTTGTCACCCAGAAACTTTCTCCTAGTTTAGTTACCAATAAATACCCAGATTCAAGGAGAAAGATGGTGGGAGTAGGTGATGGTGAGAAGATGGAGGACAGGTAGTCAATTAACTATATGGCAGGTTGGACTTGGGACAAACATTGGTAGACAAGAGTCAGTGAGAGGCCATCCTCAGAAACTGTTGGCAGGCAAGATCAGCAAAGTGATGGGCCAGATGGGATTTGTGAGTTATGAATTTGATAAGCAAGCTGCCAGGAGTTACCTAAAAGCATTCCTGACAGTCCACTGAGGTTGCATTGATTCATACATGACTGTACAAAAATATAACTTCACAATGTATGGGACTGTTACTACCTTTCTGGTTTATAGATTCATTAGATAGAATTATTTTAAATTTAATTTTAATGGTACATTTTAGGTGTACATAGTGATAACTTTCATCATAGGAGATTTATACCTGTACATGATATATCTTGCTGCTGCTTTTTTCTCATTCCCCTCCCCTCCCTAGATACAATTTTTTAACAAGGTTTGCTCAGCTGTATTCTCTTTTGAATTCAGCATCTCTTTTGAATTCAGCAAATTCTGCAAATTTGTTTCCCATATACTAAGTAGTTGTCAGTTAGCTGGGCAGGGCGCACATGCCTGTAATCCCAGGGCGCTTGGAGACTGAGGCAGGAGGATTGCAGGTTCAAGCCCAGCTTGGATGATAGCAAGACCCTGTCTCAAAATAAATAAAAGAGATGGGGTTATAGCTGAGTAAGAGGGCCCAGGCTTTGATCCTGAGTACCACTTAAAAAAAAAAAAAACTGTCATTTCTTTAGTGTCTGTTACATGCCAGACCTTCATAGATTTCCTAGTCTCCCACTATGGCTTCCTGATCTGGACTATCTGCCACTGTATCCGTGTAGGGTGGTTTTTCTCCATGTAAGATGCCATATATTTACTTGGTGTGTTCCTTCAGATTATACTTCATTGATTAAGAGCAAATCTCCAAAGCCAGGACTGTCAGGGTTCTCTTCCCTTGATCCATCTTACTAACCGTGGAACTATAGGCAAGTTGACTTCTCTGTGTCTCAGTTTTCTCAACTGTAAAATGAAACTAACACCTTGCATAGCGTTTTGTGAGGATTTACTATATTAATATATGGAAAATTATTGCAGCCTGGCATATTGTAAAGTCTCAAATATCAACAACAGTAATCTTAAATGATGATTTCTAATTCTCATAACCTTCCTGTAAGCAGACATTTTGCCGACGAGGAAGCTAAAATTGAGAGAGATTAAGTGACTTTGTTAGCCATGTTTCTTTAATTTTTAGATCATGAAAAAAGTAATATTTGTACTTAGTTGTCTCCCTCTATTTCTTGACAGAACAAAAGTATATTTTAGAAGAGGAAGGAAGCGTTAGAAAGATGTGTGTTAGTGATGGTAATATTCATTCAGCAAGCATTTAAATTCTTCCTGAGTACCAGGCACTGTGTTAGGAGTTAAATACAGTCCTGATCTCAAGGACTTCACTGGCTGATGAAGAAATACTTCAGTGCTCTGGTAGTACTGTGATGAAATGGAGATACAGTACTATAAGAACGCATAGGACAAAATGTTTCCTGGCCCATATTTATTTAGGGTGGGTTTGTAGAGTTAGTTTAGAGGAAGAAGTCAAGCCTGTAGTCTTCAAGGATACAGAAAGAGCAGGAAAGAGAAGAGGGGTCTTTGGGCAGAGTGATGAGGCCTGGCCTTACAGCAGCGTGGCCATGTGAGAAGAGTATATTGCATTGGGAATAGCACACATTTGTGGTAGGACTTGAGGTTGAACCATGTGAAATTGTTAGAGCTGACCATTTCACCAACAGAAACAGCTGTGAGAGGAGGGGAAGGATGGTGTGAGGTGGAGCTGATAAAAAGTAAACAAGAGCTAAGTCAAAATACCTCATTTTATGTTTATATATATGTATTGTCTAGGACTTTCAAACAAGTATTATTTGTGTGTTTGAAAAGGTACATACTTAAGATGTCTACATTTCATTTTATGTGGATTTTACCTAAAAGGAAAAATATAAAATAGCAAATTCTAGTTAATGATGTGCATAGTGAAGTGTTTAGGTAGAAGTATACTGAAGTGTACTGATGCCTGCAGTTTACTCTGAAATGCATTTCTGAGGAAAAAGTAGATGGAAGGATGGTTAGAGAGATGATTAATACAAACATTAAAGTGATAGGGAATCTTTTTTCTTGATGCTGGGGCTCGAACTCAGGCCCTTGTGCTTGCTAGGCAAGCACTCTACCACTTGAGCTACATCCCCAACCCTAAGGTGATAGAGAATCTTGATGTTAAATTTTTATAATAAAATGTTTGGAGTGGAGTCACTGTAGAAAACAAAGTGAGGAATAGATTTCAGATCGGAAAAGTAATTACTGTTGGCCCTCACTATCCATGGATTCTGCATCTAGTCTCAGATCAAAAATATTCAGAGAAGCCTGCATGGTGGTATGTGCCTGTAATCTCAGCCCTCTGGGAGGCTGAGGCAGGACGATTGCAAGTTCAGGCCCAGCCTGGCAATTCAGTAATTGGGTGATACCCGTCTCAAAATTATAAGGTGGGATGCCAAGGTGGGGTGGGTTAGGAATGTGGTTCAGTGTGAAGGCCCTGGGTTAGGTCCCAGTACTGCAAAAGCAAGAAGAAAACTGAAGAAAAAAGGTGGTATATGTGCTAAACATTATCTGCTTTTTCTCCTTGTCATTATTTCTAAACAATATGTCAGTTATTTATACAGCATTTGCACTGTGATAAGCGGTACAAATAATCTAAAGATGATTTATGGGAGGATATGCACAGATAAAAGTTATATGCAAAAACTGTCCCATTTTGTGTAGCCTACCTGAGCACCTGCGGATTTTGATTCTTGAAGGTGTCCTGGAATCAGTCCCTCCTATATACTGAAGGATGACTTTATGTTTCTAACTGATGAAAATGCTGTTATTCCAGTGATACATGGCTATCTAGAAATCATTTTATCAGTCTTATTTCAAAGCAGAGCCTAGATCGTACACAGTAGGTGCTCAGTAAATATTTCAGTGTTGCATATTCCATAATCTTTAGTCATATGAAACTTTCAGTTCTGCTTCAAGTTTCAGATGTCACATGGATACACTTAGTGGCCTAGCGGTCCTCCTCTATGCTGTAGTTTCACCCAGCACAAGTGATTCACCAACGAAAAATTTACTATGTCATACTGTGATAGGATCTCTGAAAGATCTAACAAATTTGAATTTTATACTTAGGTTTTATGTGATTGATTAAAATATCTCAAGCAGAAAGTGACATAGATCTATTGAGAGTGGTTTTATAGACAGGAAGTGAATTGGAATGGGTCTAGTAGTTCTTTTCCAGATGATTTCTTCAGAATTGTTGGGAGAAGTCCCATCTATTGTAACCATGTGATTCATGAAATGATATTGCCTCCCTTCTTAAAAATAAAAAAGATTTTGAAGGGAAGTTCTAAATTTGGAGTCTGTTGAACATCTTAAAGTCTTCTCGGGGAAGTAAATAATGCTGCCTTCTTTTTCTCATTGATAAATGTTTCTGTAGGAAATCTATTATCTAATGCACGTGCGCAGTGTTGGGATTTTCTTTTCCTTTTTAAAAAAACTAATCACAGCAAGGATTTGACTTGCTTACTGCTTTATTTTCTGCTGTTAACCCTCTACTGTTACCAATGGAGACGTCTCTTAATTTCATAATATCTTTCTTGTTACAAAAGCAGAAGCAAAATACCAGAAAACCAGAAAGTCATCTTGTTCACTCACATTCTCTTTTTACTCCCTTCAACATAGTAAAGGAAGATACTTAAGTATTATGGCAGATCTTAGGATACACGAAGAGCTAGAAAAGATGTTTTTTGCAATTTCATAGGAAGATTCTGATAATTGGTTTTGCAGTAGGACTCTGTTATATCTTATGGGTGGGATAAGGAGGAAATTATGGGTTTGTGAGGTTTATCCATTAGTTAACCACCAATTAGTCCTGTTTCTAAAAACTAATTTATATTTGTATGTAGAAAAATTTTTTCTTTTAGGTCACATATAAAACCTTGGAGGGCTGGGGATTTAGCTCAGTGATTAGAGTGCTTGCCTTGCAAGCACAAGGGCCTGAGTTCGATCCCCGGCACCACAAAAAAAAAAAAAAACAAAAAACCTTGGAGTACATATGTAATGACATTTGAGATGTACATTGATATAGGATAAATGATTGGTATAGGCAATGGAATGTACTTTTTTTATTTGAATTTGGGAAATCTAGTAATTGCTTGGAGGGCTCATCACTAAGAATTACTATAAATATTTATATCCTTTAATGACTTTTTAAGTCATTTCTGTCCTTAACTTTCAACTTTGATGGACTTTTATATTTTGTAGAGAAAATTGAATTTTTCTCATTATTCTTCCCACAAATACTTTATCCCCCCCCACATATACTTAATATGCATAATTCTGAATGCAGGGTCTAGGAAGAAGGTTGTGTTTGTAAAATTTTTTAGAGTGATTTTTTACCTCACCAAGGTTAAACTTGACGTTTTCCTAGAACATTCTTCAGTAATTTATGAATCTTGTTGAAGAAAAACATCTTTCGTATTTTCTCATAGATGTACTTGAAGGATATAATGGAACAATATTTGCATATGGACAGACATCTTCTGGAAAGACGCACACAATGGAGGTAACATTTTACAATCTGTCCTTGGATGTAGTTGCTGTATAGACAAGACTTTCAGTATTAGAGACAATATTCTACCATGCATAAGCCCCTGCGTCTGCTTTCTCATATCCAATACAAGTAACTTGGATATATAATACAAGTAACACAGTTGTTGGAATCTGTTTACTGAATTTGAACAGTAATGGGTTAAGCTGTATTTGAGTTTATATGTGGCTTTGTCTTATAGGTTAACACAGCTGCAAAATAATGAACATTTTAGAATTAAAGAGTTTTCATCACCCTATTGTACAGGAAAATTTGGGTTCTTATGTATTGTATGTTCTGTTCAGAGTGATTAATTTTTTTCCTCCACTTTGTGGTCCCTCCTCCCTCGAAATACCTAACACACTTCTCTGATAGGACTGTCGCCACAATTAAGAGTGCTGCTTAATAATAGATGTGGCCTGATTTAACTTTGCTTCCAGAAAACAGCCTGTGATCTGCCACTGCTACATGGCTTTTATCATCTGAGTGTTCTATATAAAGTACACTATAAGCATATTTTGGTGAAATGTCTATTGCTCGTTTTCATTAAGAAATAGAAAATGAAAAAAAATTCTAGCTTTTGCATGAATTTAATTAGAAGTAGAAGAAACAGTGCACATTTACATAGAAACAAACCTTTTCAAGTGTGTTCATTTTATAAGCAAGGAGAATATAAAATCTAGTAAGTAAAGGGCTAAATTGGCAAGTCGTGTAGTTGCTGTACATTAAGGGATAATAGTTGAATTGGACTTTTAGGTATTTGTACAGATACTTCCACTAATTACAGTTCCTGTCCTCTACTGATTATCAATTATAGATTGAGATTTTCATTTTTACTTCATACTTTAGGATACAAGAAGTCTAGTTTTCTTTGTGTTTCTTTTGTATAGGGTAAGCTTCATGATCCAGAAGGCATGGGAATTATCCCAAGAATCGTGCAAGATATTTTTAATTATATTTACTCCATGGATGAAAATCTGGAATTTCATATTAAGGTAAATTCCTTGGGAAAAGATTGTATTTTATTTTACACTTAATGATTTTTTTCTTAAAATACAGTAATGCTATTTGCTTATTTTAAAGTAATTTTAAAAAAATTATTTAATGGACAGATGGCAATTGAAAGATCTTCAGGGTTAGTAACCTTGGTTATTGTTCATCTGCCACTAGACAACTGTAAATAAGTTACCATAATTCTCCGACTTATGAATGAGTTCCATTCTGGGTTCATAAGTAAGTCCACAAGTCTGACAAAGTGACTCTTACATGCCCTGCTTTGGTGATTTGTACACATCTATGTCCATTTGTATCTGTGAAAGTTTGAGACTTGAATGTTCGTAAGTCACTTAACTGTGTTGAAGTTCTGTCCTTGGACCTGTAAAAGTTTAATAGAGAACTCCTATTACTGTTACCTAATTTTAGATGAAGGTGTGAAATGGAAATTGTTTTTAATTTTAGTTATTTAAACAGCTAATTTATGTCTTCCCATTACAATGTGAGCTATACCTAATTTATCTGTTGTCTTAGTTTTCTCTTGTTGCTGAGACAAAATACCCAACACCCGAAGTTAGGGGAAGAAAGGTTTATTTATTATTTAGTTCACAGTTTGTAGAGGTTTCAGTCCACAGTCAGCTGGGTCCAAGGCAGGGTGGCCTGGCAGACAGGCAGAAGGCAGCAAGGTAAGCAAGGGATGTAAGCAAAGGGAGTAACCAGCTTCTTCCTGCACTTTATATTTTATCCAGGCTGCTAGGATTAGGGCGGTGCTAAACCAATCAGTGGATTGATTTAGTAATCACACACCCTTAATCCCAGCATCACACACTGTAAATCTAGCTACCTCTTACCACATGAGGCTTTGGGGGGACATCTAGACACAAACCATAGCATCTGTCATTCTTTCCTCACGGTCTAGAACAGTGGTGGCGAACCTACTGCGTAGGTGCCTCAGCAAACGGTTTGCATCATTGAAAGCTCTAAAAGGTTCGCCATCACTGGTGTAGACAGTGCCTGGCATTCAGACTTCATTAAATATTTAATGAGTAAGTGAATGAGCTGTTTTGTAATTTTAATGAGTTGGTCTTTTTGCTTTTGTGTTCTTTAGGTTTCATATTTTGAAATATATTTGGATAAGATAAGGGACCTATTAGATGGTAAGTTAAATCTTGCTCTTTAAATTTTTTGTTTTGTTTTTTTTGAGTCGGTCTTACTGTATAGCCCAGGCTGGCCTCAAACTCATGTCAGCCTCTGAGGTGATGGGATTATAGGCCTGTGCTACCACATCTGGCAGTTTTCAATCTTTTTAAAATAGTGTCTGTTGCTTTTTTTAGTAGTAGAGGTGAGACTTTTTTTTTTTTAATATGCATTAAATTGACATAGATGATAGGAAAAGGGCATTTAAATTTTTTCTTTTGAAGTTTTAGTTGAATACTTTTATTTTATTTGTATATATTAGTAATACAGGGTAATGGATTTCATTTTAATGATTGTTGTATGCATATAACATTTTGATTTTCATCATTCATTTTCCTCCCCATTCCCCTCCTTTCCCCATCCCCTTCTTTATCTCTTGTAATTTACTTTCTCCTTTCCTGTCAACTTTTTTTTTCCCTTCCTTGGATTTCTTGTATAAGAGAAAATATGCCATATTTAACTTTGAGTGTGGCTTATTTCATTTAACATGGTGGTCTCCAATTCCATCCATTTTCCTGAAAATGATATGATTTTGTTCTTTATGTATAATATTCCATTGTATATATATATGCACCGCATATTGTATTTCTTTATCCATTCATCTGTTGGTGAACATCTAGCCTGTTTCCACTGCTAAGCCGTTATGACTGTGCCACAGTAACTGGATATGCAGATACTACCATAGAATATGTCTTTAATTCTTTTGAGACTATGTTGAAGAGTGCCATAGCTGGATCAAATGGTATCTGCACTTTCAGTTCTTTGAGGAACTTCCATACTGATTTCCATAGTGGTTGTTCTGGTTTACATTCCCAGCAGCAGTGTAGCAGAGTTCCTTTTTCTCTGCATCCTCACTAGCATTTATTCTTCTTTGTATTCTTGATAGCCATTCTGACTGGGGCGAAATTGTAGTTTTGATTTACATTTATTTCCCTAATGACTGAAGATGTAGAACATTTTCTCATGTATTTATTAGCCATTTATATTTCTTTTGAGAAGTATCTGTTTAGTTTATTTGCCCTTTTTTTGTGTGTGTGTA
Organism: Hystrix cristata; assembly: GCA_004026905.1. NCBI lineage: Eukaryota > Metazoa > Chordata > Mammalia > Rodentia > Hystricidae > Hystrix > Hystrix cristata. Next base: position 8,027 of record PVJO010011579.1, on the reverse strand, counting down.
TGTGTGTGTGTGTGTGTGAAGTTTTAAAAATTCTTGATATATTCTAGTTACTGATCTCTGTTGGAAGAGTAGCTGGCAAAGATTTTCTCTGTCGACTTTTTCCTTTGCTGTACAGACTCTTGAATTTGGTGTAGTCCCATTTGTTGATTCTTGTTGGTATTGTTTCCTGTGCTGTTGGAGTCCTACTCAGGAAGTCTTTACCTGTCCCTGTGTCTTCAACTGTTTTTCCTTAGCAGTTTGAGTATCTTTTGATATATAGAATAACTTGTTTAAAGGATATATTTATGGCTGCTTCTTAAGCAATAATTAGAGCATTAGAATGTTGGGGATTTAGAGAACCTTAGCCCACTTTCTAGTCAGATATATTGTTTAGGGCAAACCAGTGAGCCATAGGACAATGTATATTGATGTTCTTATTTAAAAATACAGTGGTCAATATTGGAGCGGACCTAAAATTCTATATTACTAGATTGTTTTCTATTTAAATCTGTGTCTACAAGGTCTTGCTTTAATAGCAGTATTTTTGTATCCTTTTTGGGTTGGTTGGTTTTTTTTTTTTAATTTTATTTTAATGGTACATTTTAGATGTACCTATTGATAACATTTATCATAGGGAATTTGTACCTGTACATGATATATCTTGTTGCTTCTTTTTTTCCCATTCCCCTCCCCTCACCCCCTCCTCCCTCCCTATTTACAAAAGATTTATTTCCATTTTTTTCCTTCCATTTCTTATTTCTCTTGACCCTCTGTTCCTTTCTCCCTCCCTTGTTCCCTTTCCCATTTGGACATTTTCTTCCCTTTCCCAATATAATACATTTTAGTTTTTATTTACACTTCAGTTACTGGCAAACAGAATGCAACAAGTTATCAAGAAGATTATACACTATGACCAAGTAGGATTCATTCCAGGGATGCAGGGATGGTTCAACATACGCAAATCAGTAAATGTGATACACCATATTAACAGAGCCAAGGACAAAAACCATATGATCATCTCAATAGATGCAGAAAAGGCATTTGACAGGGTCCAACACCCATTCATGGTTGGTTGTTTTTTGAGACAGAATCTTGCTTTGTAGTCCAGGCTGGCCTTGAACTCACTGTGTAGCCCAGACTGGCCTCTGACTTACAATGAACCTCCTGCCTGCACATCCTGAGTGCTGGGCTTCATGCATGTGCCACCATGCCTGGTTTATATCTTTTAAAAAGTTGACTATTACTGAGCTGCTAAGGGAGACCTTAATTGTTAATTGTATTATTTTACAGCCAGTGTTAGAATTCAGGATAATCTTGCTAATACTATTTATTTTTCCTTTTCAGTTTCAAAGACCAACCTTTCAGTTCATGAAGACAAAAACCGAGTTCCATATGTAAAGGTATGTATAAAATAACAGAATGATTGTTCGGAAAGCCTTGTAATTTTTAAAAGAATATTTACAAACTTAAAAATAATTATTTCCCAGGGGTGCACGGAACGTTTTGTATGTAGTCCAGATGAAGTTATGGATACCATAGATGAAGGAAAATCCAACAGACATGTAGCAGTTACAAGTAAGTAGCGTAGTATTTAGTAACATTATTTAGGGTATAAGTCAGTCGTAGAGCCTTAAAAAGATGAGAATAACTGGATATCCTTATCTATTTGACGAACTGCAAGACTTTTCTTACATTAAATAATGCTTTAAGGGAAAATTGTGAGGGAAAGCCATGCTTATAGTTGTTTATGTCATTTCATTGCAGATATGAATGAACATAGCTCTAGAAGTCACAGTATATTTCTTATTAACGTAAAACAAGAAAACACGCAAACAGAACAAAAGCTGAGTGGAAAACTTTATCTGGTTGATTTAGCTGGTAGTGAAAAGGTAAGTATTCTGATAAATACTTAGGCATGCTTTTAAACTTCACCTTGAATTGGGACATTTAGAGTATTTCTTGTTTTATCTTGAAAACTCCATTTGATTTGGTAATTTGAGAATTATAACTTGATACCAATGTTTTATGATTATATAAATTGAATTATCTGTTCCATATTACTGTCATTGACCATATTGTTCAACCAGTAGGTACTACCTTTGACTTAAAATGTATGTTTTTATTAAGAACTTGTTTGGCGTATGTCATACATTTTCTTAATTGTGTCCTTTCCTAATTTTTGATATTTTATGTATACTGATGATTAAACCTAGTAACTACCTTAGTTCTTTCTGGTTTGGCTGTACAGTTACTCTTCACTATCCACGGGGGATTATTTTCACCACCACTACCACCATTACTCCTCCACACTGTTAAGACTAAAATCCATAGTGGCTCAGGTCCCATATATAAAGTGGCAAAACATTTGCATGTAACCTGTGTATATCCTCCTATATATTTTAAGTCATCTTTTGATTACAGTACTTATGACTAGCACAGCATGAATGCTGTATAAATAGATGTTTTTTTTTTCTTGTTTAAGGAATAATGACCAAAAAAAGGTCTATACATGTTCAGTACAAATACAATTTTTTCCTGAATAGTTTCCATTTTCTCTTAGTTGAATCTGTGGACATAAGGGGTCAGTCGTACTTATTTCATTATGAGAGTCCCATATAATACAGTTCTAGTGTATATTGAAATAGAAGAAGATTAAATGTTTTGATATGAGACTCTGTGACCATTATGACTCTTCTAATTTGCTTTCTTGTATTTAGAATGACGTCTCTTATTCTCATCTACTCAGAAGTCTTATGCATACCTTTCATGATGAAGCCATTCTGAGAAACCATTTTTTTAGGCAACATTGCTTATTATTCTAACTTATCTGTAACAAAGGTAGATCTTTTACTTTTTTTTCAAAAGCAGGTTTGGTCATACAGTATTAAACTCAGTCTGTTCTTTAATATCAACGTTGCACTTTAGTAAATTTTAACTTTCTCCCTTTTAATGTAGCAAAGGGATTAATCAATAAGTGAACTACAAATTTCATGGGGGTTGAGTATTTTCAGGAGCAGGAACTAAATGTAAAACTTGGTATTTCTTTAATCATTTTCTTATTCAACTAGTTGTTTGACTGAGTTCTTAGTAGAGTCGAACTCAAGGATTATGAGTACCTTAGAGTGAATGCTTGACTAATAACAACATGAGGCTTTTCATGTCCCCTTCTCCCTGCCGAGTATTGATGACCTCTACAAATTTCTTAGAAAATTCAAAGAAAATCATCTGAAACTTTTAGTTTTGTCTCTTTATTTTGGAATCCTATGTATAGGTTAGTAAAACTGGAGCTGAAGGTGCTGTGTTGGATGAAGCTAAGAACATCAACAAGTCACTTTCTGCTCTTGGAAACGTCATTTCTGCTTTGGCTGAGGGTAGTGTGAGTATCATGTCTTTATTTTCCTGTTATTTTGTAGGAATTTATTTAAATATAGATGCATATAGTATGAGAGTGAGAAAAGAATGCACTATCTTTGAGTCAGTGTTAATCATTAGTATGTATATTCTAGTTCAGATCTTAATATAAGCAGTAAAAATAAGTGAAATAACTGGTTATTTATTAGCTTATTTTATGATATAGAAACTCATCAATGTATTTTTCTGTTTTTGTTTTTTTTTTATGTAGACATATGTTCCCTATCGAGATAGTAAAATGACAAGAATTCTTCAAGATTCATTAGGTGGTAACTGTAGAACCACTATTGTAATTTGCTGCTCTCCATCATCATATAATGAGTCTGAAACAAAATCTACACTCCTGTTTGGTCAAAGGTTTGTTTTTAAGAATTACAACATATATTAAATTTATGATTTTGTGTGTTAAATTTATAAATGTTTGGTACCTACTATTCAAATCGGTTCATGTCATTAGTGTGCTGGACACTATTTTGAATTGAGAGACACAGATAATATAAATTAAGCCCATAAGCCCATAAGGGGGATTTAGCTCAGTGATTAGAGTGCTTGCCTTGCAAGCACAAGGGCCTGAGTTCGATCCCCGGCACCACACAAAAAAAAAAAGTATGTACAAATTAAGCCCATATTTTAGGCCACTTGATTTTGAGTTAGGTTTTCATACGCATAAAGTCAAATATTCACTAATTTATGTAAGAAACTTAATTCACCACTAGTGAAAAGTAAGAATATAGAGCAAATAATAAACAAAGCCAGTTTATAGGCTTGGCAAGTTCAGTAGTCTATATGAGATGATTAGGAAAGTCAATAATGATGACCTTGTCTTTGGCCTTTTGTTTTCTTAATTCAGTCTTGCAGATGAATTGAGAAGATATATTCCCTGTGTTTTTTTTCTTTAGTGGGTTTTGCTTTTTTTTAAACTATTCACAGATTTTTGGAGGTTGGCTCAAATATAGTTGGTTTAGGAATCAAATTTAGTTGGGTTGTGAACAAACATTATACATTACAGCTTTTCTTACTTAGTTTGAGAACTAGATAATAACTAGACATCCCTTTTTCGCCCTCTAATTATCTCTTAGAGCCAAAACAATTAAGAACACAGTTTGTGTCAATGTAGAGTTAACTGCAGAACAGTGGAAAAAGAAATATGAAAAAGAGAAAGAAAAAAACAAGACCCTGCGGAACACCATTCAGTGGCTTGAAAATGAACTCAATCGCTGGCGTAATGGTAATAACTTTAGAATTTGATATCTTATACTTGTTGAATACAGAATTAGAGCATTTTGTCAGGGGTGGTATTGGGGATCTAACTTGGGGACTGCACTTGTTAGGCAGGTGCTCTGCCACCGAGCTAAATCCCCAATCTTAAGAACTATTTTATAAACTTGAGATTTTGATGTGAAACAAATGAAAGTAAAGGATAGCCATTTGGGTATTTTTTAAAAAGAATTTAGGAGTTTTCAGATACAGTCTTTCACATTAATTTGGATTTTACCTGAAACAAGTGTAATGGTACAGATGTCAGGGAGTGACAGCATGACAGAGTGCCTAGAGAAGGGTGGGAAGCAACAAAATGACAAGATTTGATGAGGATTAAAGGTAATTCCAAATATTCAGCTCTCTGGGACTGAGCAGACAGGAAAGTTGGTAAGAGCTGCTGAAGTAGAGTAAGAGGACAAAGCAGGAGGGTGGAGTGGGACTGTAGCAGTCACCCTCTGCAGAAACATTAATCTGAATAACTATTCACACACAAGCACCTTCACAAGAACCAAGAAACCAGTGCCCATTTGTAGCACAGCAATAAGAAAAGACTAAATGAAGAGGGTAGGAAGGACAGTTTACTGCTCATGTCACCCCTTCCCTAGAAGTGCTGTGTTGGAAGAAAGAGACCAGTGAGATGGTCCTTGTATCCCAACTCTGGGCCTGCCACAGTAAAACTTAGGACTGGGAAGACTTCAGGCCTATGATGTAGATTTGGTCTCCAGCCTTAGCAGCTCCAGACTCTGGAGAGCCCTCAGCAGCACACAGACCTCAGGGGCCCCAAGCATCCAGCCTGCCCCAGCACTGTACTACCTCTGTGGCCGTGCACCTCACAGCCGTGCCCGATAGCCTGTCCAGAATTTGTGATGGGCTGACTTACAGAAGGGCTTTCAAGTAGCTACTTCAGATTTGTAGGCATCACAGCACAGGTATAAGGATCAGGTACATTCAGGGAAAAAACATTCCTGGAGCTGAAAAATACCATGAACAAGGATCCGGGAATGTATCTTCGTGGAAGAGCGCTTGCCTAGCCCACATGAGGCCTGGCGTTCGTTCCCTAGTACTGTCGAAAAAAGAGGGAGAAACGACATGAGAAAATGTAACGGGGAAAAGCAAGAGCAGAACTAACCAAAGCAGAAGAGAGTCTGAACTTAAGACGTTATTTCAAAGTAATACAGAGAATGAAATGGAATAAAACTGAAATTTGTTTCTGACATGTGGATTTGTATTAACCGTGTAGTCGTCTGTTTTAGGAGAGACAGTGCCTGTTGATGAACAGTTTGACAAAGAGAAAGCCAATCTGGAAGCTTTTGCAGTGGATAAGGATATCACTGTTACCAATGATAAACCGGCAGCCACGATTGGAGTTACTGGAAACTTCACTGATGGTGAGAGAAGAAAGTGTGAAGAAGAAATTGCTAAATTGTACAAACAACTTGATGACAAGGTGTGTGTTTTTTGTTTTAGAATATTATTGACATAGTTATTTTTATTCTTACATTTTAAATTTCCATATTAGGGTGTAACTACATAACCTCCTTTGATTTCTATTAACCTTTAAAAATTCCTATTAACAGAAAAGTTGAAATCACGATTTTAGTTCTGTGTAGAAGCTATGTGAAAGCGTATTTTTCTTCACCCCTGTGTGTGGGGGTGTCGTGGGTGAGTGTGGTGGGACCGAGCCCAGGGCCTTTGACCGAACTAATCTCCAGGCCTTTATCTTTGTGAGACAGAATCCTGCTAAGTTTGTCAGGTTGGACTTGAACTTGGAATCCTCCTGCCTCAGCCTCCCTGAGTACTGAGATTGTAGGTGTACCCCAGTGTGCCTGCCTTCTCAGCCTCTTTTAAGCTAAAAAAACTTTCTAAGGGGAATTTGGCATTGGGTCATTGGAGAGTACTAATAAAGGGGCCACTTAGAATCAGATCTCAGGATTCTGATGAAAGATGACAGAAGAGATGAATGGAAACATGGGATGGTAATAATATCTTCTTTCTTTGCTGACATTAGTAATGTGAATTGTTGAAAATGAATTGCGAAGTTAATAGGCATAAGAGCAGTGAGGAGACTACAGGAAAATGTATTTTAAGCAGAAATGGCAGGTTTGAAGTGGGTACATGAGCATTTTCTTTAATAACTTTAAACATTCTTTTAGCATTTGCAGTATGAGGTGTGATTTAAACTTCAAGATGTTTAATTTTTAGAAGAATTTTTATTACAGTAAAAGATACATTGTCACTAATCTTCAGATTACCCTCTTCAAACACACTTACCCCATTGTTCTTGGCAATGTATCTTTTACTATAATAAGTTTTTTAAAATTTAAACATTCAAAATGGGAAGGGGAACAAGGAGGAGGAAGAGAGGAACAAGAAAAAGAAATAGAAAGAGAAAAAATAGAAACAAAGCTTCTGTAAATAAGGAGGGGAAGAGGGGGTGAAGGAAGGGAGGAGAATGGGAAAAAGAAGCTGCAAGATACAGCATGGACCATACAGATTTCCTGTGCTGAATGTTATCATTATGTGTATCTAAAATGTACCACTAAAATAAAACTTGAAAAATATGTAAACATTCAGTGTATTTTTCGATCTCCCCTTGCACCTGTGTAGAGCTGGTTATGGTGGCACAGGCCAGCCTGATAAGCTACTATCTCAAAAATACAGTATGTAATGAATGGCTTTTATAAATACAAGCTTTTCCTTATTGTATGATAAAATGTATTCCTATTATTGATCATTGAAAGAAATTATTTGTTTAAAAGTTTTCTAAGATTGAAATAAGCCATATTGATTTGGAGGAACAGGTTTAGAATATTTTGAGGAAAGTAGTAATGTAAAATTTTGTATTAGGAAATAAAACCAGATTATGAGCTACTTTGTTAACCGGATGCTTTTAAAACTCCAGGATGAAGAAATTAACCAGCAGAGCCAACTCGTAGAGAAACTGAAGACACAGATGTTGGATCAGGAAGAGGTAAGTTGAAGACTTTTCGTAATACATTCAGGAAAGATTGATAGTTTGTCATTGTCATTTAAATATAAAGAAAAGGGCTGGGGATTTACCCAGCAAGTATAAGGCCTTGAGTTTGATCCCCAGCACCAAATAAGTAAATATATGCCTACATACATGCATATATACGTAAATAAATAAATACACAAATTTACACAGGTCTTAATGAAGTGTATGATTTTAAATTTTTGAATATGTTCATGCTTCATTTTATATATCTTATGATATCAATACCTTGTAGTCAGTTGTTGAAGCAAATACTGACTTTCATTTAAGGTGGGTTTTTTGGTGTGTTTTTTCCTTTTTAAATTTACCTTTCCTCTAATCCGGAAAGCGGAATTTTTTTGTTTGTTTGTTTGTTTGTTTGTTT
>PVJO010011578.1:0-59127 GCA_004026905.1 Hystrix cristata | reverse complement strand
AAAAAACGGAAAGAAAGGGGAAAGGGAAATCATGGAGAATTGTAAATAAACCTGCTGTAAATAGGGATGGAGGGAACAGAAGGGAGGGTAGGGTAGAGGGGGGAGAACCAAGAGACACCATGTACAGGTACAAAACAAACATGTTAAATGTGATCAGTATATGGACAATGTACCAATACATGTTCTTGGTTAAAAAAGAAAAGTAAAAAAAAAAAAAAAGATAAAAAAGAGGGGTTGGGAATTTACCTCAGCTGTCGAGCTCTTGCCTAGCAAGTGGAAGGCCCTGAGTTTGATCCTCAGTATCCCCCCAAAAGATAAACAAAATTGATAAGCCCTTAGACAAACTAATCAAAAGAAAGACAAGAGCCAAATCAGTGGATTAAAGCTGAAAATGGGATGGTGTTACAAAAGATACCAATGAAATCCAGAGGATTACTGGGGACTACTTTAAAACCTATATTCTAACAAATTCAAAAAACCCTAAGAGAAATGGATGAAGTTCTTAACACTTTTAACCTACCAAAATGAAATCAGGAGAATATAAAAATCATATACAGATCAATAACAAACGAAGAGCTTAAAGCAGTGATAAAATTGGGGTCATTTCTTTAGAATGGCTAAGAAAGGTTGTACAAATCTATTGTGAATAAGATATCATAATATGGTATGATAGAGTCCAATCCTCAGGTACAACTCTGTGTGTGTGCATGCGCGTGTGTGTGTGTGTGTGTGTGTGTGTGTGTGTACACATGGCAGTCAGGAAAATGCACTATTTGGATCTCCTTTTATAGAGAGCATGACCGATTAATGGCTCCAGCTACTGCCCTTCTTCCTTTACCAGTATGTTTATCTACTGAAGTAACAATTCCCATGGTGGCCAAGGATATTAAGGCAAGTTCATTCTAGTAAGTTGTATGACTTTCTACAGATAGCTTTGGTGGGCACCTCAACACAGGCTTGACAATTTTGAACCATGCAGTAGTCTAAGGTTCTTCCTATTATAGCCACATTTCTTTTCTTTTTACACAGATATTAGACTGGTCTAAAGACTTTCTTCATCTTCACCAGCTCTCCACTACTCCTAGTAAGTCTCTGGCATGACTGATTCTATCTTACTGTCTCCTCAGTAGAGTCATACTACTACAAGTGATAGTGAAAATAGTCCAAGAAACTAGGCAGTATGACTTGGGACTGCTTCACACACCATCTAGTAGAGAAAAAGAAGATCATTCTGAATATAAAAGTGGACACCTTCTTCTTTATCCCCCTTTTCCCTAAAAAGAAAAGTAAGATGAAAGGGGAAAAAATGGTAAAGTGTAACTACACTTGTTGCAAATAGGGAGGGGTGGGTGAATGGAAGGGAGGGGAGGGGAAGGGGGAAGAGGGGGGAAAACCAAGATGTATCATGTACAGGTACAAAATAACCATGTTGATTATGATCATTATGTATACAATGTACCATTACATGTTCTTGGTAAAAATTAAAAATTAAAAAAAAAAGTGGACACATATTGTTCTTTACAAAAGGGGCAGCTTATTTGCAAAGGACTTTGCTGATGATGATCTGAGAGAACAGCAAAGTAAAGGGATATAGCTGCAATAATTCAGTGATTAAAAGATATGGGAGAAAATATCTACAAAGAAAGCAGAGTTTCAGAATATACAAAATTATACTGAGGCTCTAAAGAAAAATAATAAGAAATGGAGGGCACTTAACAAATAATTAATTGGTAAAGGTGAAAGTCAAAGGATTTCTGTGGTCACTAATGGGTCTTACATATGTGTAGAAAGAATATACACAGCTAAGCAGAACACTGGAGATCTGAGTTACAGGACTTCAGAGATGTTTGAATATTCAATCAACCCTGCTCTGTTATTACCACAGATCTGTGGGGAAATCAATGTTTGGGTGACTTTTAGAAGCTTGGGAGAAGTAATGGTCACATCGAGCAAAGTAGAAGTAAGTGCCTCAGTTGCCCTGACAGTTGGCAAAGAGAACTCTAAAAAACACTAAAGATTAGGAGGGATATATTAATTGGGCCAGAAAACCCATAACAGGATTACATTCCGGGGGAGAACCCAACGAACAGTACCCAAAAAGCCTTGGGATGTGTTGGTGAGAAGGGCACAAAATGACTAAGTTCAATAATGGGCAAGTTTGGACTTTTTGATAATCACGAAGATGATTTGGGAAAGGAGGGAGCAAATTAATAGAGTCCAGGTGTTAGTGCTTAACTAGTAGAAGCTAAAAAGTTGCATTTACCATAATGGCTAGCAAGGTCAGAGGAACAGCCAAGGGAATTTGACTGGCAGGCTGTGGTGGATATGGCTAATAGATAGTATCCTCAGAAACGAACAGATGGGCAGCTAACAGGAGTGTTAACTTAATATCCGCAATCACAAAAATACAAAAATGGATGAAGAGAAATATGAGTATAGGTGCCTCAGTGGAAAGTACTGGTCCTTGCTCATTCCTGGCCCTGAGCCAATTACAGATACAGAAACCTATGACTGAAAGCTTGGCCAGGTTTCTAGGAAGAACTCCATAGCATTATGCATTAAAATAATTCTCCTTTTCCAAAAGGACCTATGGGCATTAACTCAGATGACTACGCTGAGGAAAAGAAAACATCTAGACATGTTGAGTGATATTAAACACAGGTTCTGAGTAGACAGTGATACCAACCTGGAAACCCAAAGTGTTACCAAAGTTGTTATATTAGAGTAGAGCTTATGGAAGTCAGGTAATAAATGGAGCTTTGATTTATATTTAATGTACATGAGATGCCTACTCTTTGCCAAATGATTTGAGTCGTCACAAGAATGGGTATGGAAAAGAAGTGTTTTATCCTTTGAACATGGCCACAAAAATAATCTTCTGTGTATAAATTCTAGAGATATAAATATCAGTAGTAAAAAATGTTAAATATGAGAATTACTAGTTAAATGTTGGCATTCTGAAGAGAGATTTACTAGACGCCAGAAGAGAGACAATTTGCAATGAAAGTTTTTGAACTAAGTTAACAAAATTCTATCTTGAGGCCAATGAAGAATTTTTACTGAATAGAGATCTATTTCTTCCTCTTGTGGAGGCCTTGACTTTTACTTTGCTTGCCTTTCATTTAGAAACTTACTTATGTTTGTCCGTTTCCAAGATCCTTGCCAGAAGCAAATGAATCTCTTTCTACTCAGCAATCAGGGACATTTTGTATATCAGAAATCTTTAATTTAGTAGGGAGATGTTATGGTTTAGATCTTGAATGTCTCCCCAAATTCTCATGTGTGTGGAAGGTGATTAGATCACAGGGGCACTATACTACTTTTTGGTGGGTTTATCACTGATAAGTTCAGTATCTGAAGGTGCTATTAAGAGGTGGGGCTTGATTGAAGGTAGGTCAACTGGAAGGGTATATTTTTGTCCTTAGCTTCTCACTTTCACTCTCTGCTTCATACCTGTCATGAGCTGAACAATTTTTCCCCATTCCCCTCTGCTATCCTGCTTCTGCCTTGGAGCCAGCCAATCATGGACCTCTCCTCCTGTAAGTTGTGAGTGTTGGGTATTTTGTCCTTGTGCTGAGAAGGTGACTAAGATAAACTTTATGCAAAGATTTAGTCCATTATATTTAACTATTTTTCTACTATAACATTATCTCCTTATAGTTGTCAGGATTTTAAAAAGTAGATCCTATGCTTTTAGTATTCTGCCTATCAGACCCCATGGGTTAATTTAGATAAGAGTACTATCAATGCTTTAGTTATTATATTATCAATACAGAATTGGAGGCTTGTTTTCTAGATTGGCTCTCTTTCTCTAAGACAGTTCAGAAGATTGAATAGGACGTACTTTTGCACAGTCTTCTTTAATAGCCACTCCAATTATTCTGGCTTAGACAATGAAAGGATATATAGTATGATCTTTATAATTTGTAATCTCCTGCTCTTGCTCCAATCTGCATATGAAAATTGTAAATTGGATAATCCTCATAAGACTTTAAAAATTTTTTAGGAAAGGAAAATTTTGGCAATATGTATCAAAAGCTTTAAAATGCATTACCTGTTTGACTCAAAAACACCACTTCTATAAATCGTCTCTCAGAAACTAAAGAACCAGATTCAGAATTCCATAAAAATGTTCATTACAGCTTTGTTTAGTCTCACACACACACACACACACACACACACACACACACACACACATACGCACACACATGGAGGGGAGAGAGAGACTGAATTTCTAATAATAATGAAAAGTAAGAACTCTCCTGATTTTCATCTTGGAGAGTCATCCAAAAAAGAGAGAGAGAGAGAGAGAGAGATCTACATAGGAGGGGTGATGCTCTTCCCCTTCATGAGCAAGCATGTCCCCACCTGAAGTGCAGGACCCTTTGACACAAGAATGTGGCTACACACCAACTCCATGTCGGCCCTACATTTTGCTTCCCCATGGCAGGCACAGCATATGTGAGAACTAACCTAATCCTGGATGAGGACAATGCTAAGGAGAGAAGGGAGTAACCAGACCTCATGATTGCAAAAATTAAATTCAACAACCAATTGAATCCCTGCCCTGTGGCCTCCATCCAGTAGAGACCATAGGGCTGAGTTCATTTCCCACCTACAAACAAGAATAAAGACATGACTTAGCTTGGACAGTAATAATAATCTGAGGGGAACTGACAGAGGAGCCTCTGGTTCAGGGAGGGCACTTCGAAAACCCAGAGGCCCTAAAGATAGGCGTAGAAAATCATGACAGGCTGGATTCCAACTGTAAATCATTGAAAGAAGCCATTCATTCAATAACATGGGCATTTTTTCTTTGATTTAGTCTTTTTTTGATTTTTCTATTTTACATATTTTTTTTTCCTTTCTTGAGTTTTATTTTGGGTTTCCTTTTTTCTCTTCTTTTAGTTTCTTTTATCTCATTTTATTCTGGTCTCTTTCAAATTATTTCTTTCCCTTCTGATCTTTATTTCCTGTTTTTGCTATGTTTACCTTTTTGTTTGCTCTTTCCTGTGACTGTTCTCTAGCACTACTGATTTCTTTTTACTCTTCAGTAGAAGCCCTTGTCTCACTTATCTCTTCTTCTTATATGTATTTGATTAAATTTTCAAATTTTGCCTTTTTCCTTCACCAGTTTCCCACCCACTCTACATTTATTAGGATAACTGCAAAGTTTTTTCTCTGGATAGCTAGTTAACTTTACACTATTGCTGTTGAATACTGTCTTATTTTTAGAGGCAAAAATCCATTTAGTCAATAGGTCAATAATAGGTCTGTAGGTCAATAATAGGACAATATTGGTTTGTGTTAGTATTCATATTATAATTATATATCTCTTTTCTATGAATAAGGCTGTTACTTTATTGCTCCTTAGGGTTTATCAACATTCAGTTTGTACTTGACAGTATAATTGATGATGATTTCATAACTATAGTCAAGCTGACATAGCTGTTGCTATTGATTAGTTCTCTTGGAATGCCAGTATCTGGAATACCTTGCAGTTATTAGCAATACTGTGGCCAAAAAAAATTTAAAAAACCAATACTGTGGCAAATTACTGGAAAACTTGGTACCAGGCCAAATATGCTGAACTTACCAGCTCAAGTAAAAGGAATCCAGGGACAGAGGCAAAGGCAAATAGCCATGCCTAGAGGACAACCCCAAAAAGTAGACTTTAACTAAAGAGGTCTCCCTATTAGAAACAAAGCTTTCCACTACAGTCAACCCACAAGTCTCAACACAAAGGCAAACAAACAAAAACATGAGAAGACAAGCCACCAAAATCACTACAAAAACTCCTAACTCCACCAAATGTTCTATCCATGTGGTATTGAAAGAGAGGAAGCAAAAGCCACAAGTCTGAATTATGTACAATGATAAAGGGGAGATAACAAAACAGATCAATAAGACATTGGGTAAGCTCACAGAAGATGAAAGTAATAAGGTACTGGGCAGAATAAAATGATCACTAAGTCTAGAGAAGGCACTAAAAATTAAAAGTGCTAAACTTAACAATTCAAAACATACATGTCCACAATTGAAAGGAAGTAGAGTCCACAAAAAGACTCCAAAGAGAAATTCAAGAGATTAAAACTTCTACCAAAACTATGGGCAAAGGTAGTGACCAGTGTGAGGACAGAATATCAATACTAGAGGACAGGGTTATTGTCAGTGACAAATTAATGAGAAAAACCTGAAAAACAGCAAAAGAACATAAAAAATGGGTTTAATAGCTCCTAGATGACACGAAGAAGACTAATATAAGACTAATTGGAATAAGTGAAAAATCAGAAGATAGCACCAATGGCATTAAAACCCCATTTAATGAAATAACAGCAGAACAATTTCCAAGTAAGGGGAAAGAATTTAATGTACATATAAAAACCCAAGAGCCATGATCAGAAAAGAATCTCTCCAGGACACATTATATTCAAAACCCTGGAAGTCCAACATAAGAACAGAATATTAAAAGTGGTTAGATAAAAAGCAGTGAATCACTTAAAAAGGAAAACCGATTAGAATTATAGCAGACTTTTCAACACAATCCTTAAAGGCCAGGAGAACTTGGAGTAAAGTGTTTCAAGCCCTGAAAGAAAACAACATTCAATGAAGACTGGTATGTGCTGCAAAACTACCTTTACAAATTGATGGAGAAATAAGACACTTTCATGATGAAGAGCACCTAAAGAAATGCATGCCCACCAAACCAGCACTCCAAAAAATTCTCGAGGATACTCTAAAAAGAGATAATGAAGCTAACAATGACAAAGGTCTAATAGAATGAATATACAGGTAGGGTGAACAGTTAAGTAAAAGGAAAGACACGGAATCAGAAACAGATAAATAAACTAATGATACAAATGAGTCAATACTTACTGGTAATAACTGTAAATATAAGTGGTCTCACATCCCCAGTTAAAAGATACAGACTAGTAGAATGGATCAAGAAACAAAATCCAATGGTATGCTGTACTCAAGAAACACATTTAAGCCAAAAAGAAAAACACAGACTAAAAAAATCATAGGATGGAAAACAATACTCCATGCAACAGCAACACCTCCAAAAAATCCGGTGTAGTTATCCTATATTCAGACAAAGTGGACTTTAAGCCAAAACTGATCAAAAGATGCAACGATCACTACATATTTGTTAAGAGAACAATCTAATAGGAATAGATAATTATTAACATACATGCACTGAATAATAGCATACTCAACTTCATAAAACAAGTACTACTGAACATAAAAGACCAGATAAATATAAACACAATTATAGTTGGAGACCTCAACACCTGACTATCACAAGTGGACCAATGAACTAGGAAAAAAAAATCAACAAAGAAATATTAGAGTTGGACAAAACCTTCAAACAAATGAACTTAATGAATATCTACCTACAAAGCATTCCACCCAATAGCAGAATACACATTCTTCTTAGCAGCACATGGGACTTTCTCCAAATTAGATCACATACTAGCCAACAAGGTAAGCTTAAGTGAATGTAAAAGGATTGAAATTATACCATTCATATTATCAGATCACAGCACAATGAAACTTGAAATCAATGGCAAAAGAAATGACAGAAATCACACAAATGCATGGAAACTAAGCTATACACTTTTAAATGTACAATGGGTCACAGAAGAAACAAGAAAGAAATGAGACAGTTTCTAGTACTAAATGAAAAGGCCAGTACAACATATTAGAATTTATGGGACATGATGAAAGCACCCCCTACAGGGAAGTTTAGAGCTGTGAACGTCCACATCATAAAATGGAGCAAGCCCCTCGCCTCAAATAACCTAATGAAGCACCTGGGAGCCCTAGAAAAATAAACAATCCAAACCAAAGCTAGTATTAGCAAAGAAATGATAAAGATCAGAGTAGAAATCAATGAAATTAAGACCAAGAAAATAATATAAAGAATTAATGAATTAAACAGTTGGCTCTTCAAAAGAATAAACAAAATAGGAAAACCCTTAGCCAATCTAACCAAAAAAGGTAGAGAAAGACCCAAATCAATGCATTTAGAAATGAAAAAGATAAAATCACAATGGACACTATCTAATTAAAAAAAGATATTTAGCAAGTACTTTGCAAATTTGTATGCCAATAAATTGGATAATTCAGAACAAATGGATAGATTCCTGTATCATATGAATTAACAAACATGAACCAAGAAGATTTAAAAACCCTGAACAATCCAATAACAGGCAGTAAAATTGAAACAGTAATAAAAAAAAAAAAACCCTACTAAGTAAATTCCTGGTCTGGATAGGTTCACCAATAAATTCTACAAAAACTTCAGGGAAGTTCTAACACCAATATTCCTTAAGCTTTTTAAGGAAATAAAAGGGTATAGGTACTCTGTTCCAAAGTCATTTCTGGAAGATAGCATTACCCTGATTCCAAAACCATACATTGATCCAATCAATGGATCGATCAATGGAGAGAACTGCAGGCTAACCCTTTTAATGAACATAGACACACTATCTTCCACAAGGTACTGGCAAACTGAATGCAACAAATTATTAAAAAGATCATGATCAAATAGACTTCATCCCAGGGATGCAAAGAAGGTTCAACATATGAAATCAATAAATGTAATCTACACATAAACAGAAGCAAGGACAAAAATCACATGATCATCTCAATAGATGTAGAAAATCCCTTAATAAAAGCCAACATCATTTCCTGATGAAAACACTGAAACAAATGGGACCTTATCTCAAGCTGATAAAAGCCATTTATGACAAACCTACTGCCAACATCATATTAAATGGGGAAAAACTGAAAGCTTTTTCTCTGAACTCACAGACAAGACAAAAATGCCCACTATCACCACTCCTATTTAACATAGTACTGAAAATATTAGCAACAGTAATTAGGCAAGAAAAAAGAGGGATACGTATAGGAAAGGAAGAAGTCAAATTATCATTATTTGCAGATGACATAAAATACCCCCAAATCTCCCTAAAGGCTCTTAGAATTAATAAGCAAATTCATCGATGTAACAGCATGTAAAATCAACATGCAAAAAACAATAGCATTCCTATACACTAATAACGAACCCATCAAAAAGGAAATCGGGGAAAAAAATACCATTCACAATAGCACCAGGAAAAATTAAATACTTAGGAATTAACCTAACAAAGGAAAGGAAAGACCTCTACAAAGAAAACCACAGCACTCTGAAGAAGGAGACTGAATAGGATATCATAAAAAGGAAAGATATTCCCTGTTTCTGGTTAGGCAGAACCAATATAGTCAAAATTGCCATACTTTCAAAGCTGAGGTACAAATTTAATTAAATCATAATCAAAAATCCAATAGCATTCTTCACAGAACTGGAAAAAGCGGCCCTAAAATTCATATGGAAATAAAAGAAACCGAGAATAGCAAAAACAACCCTGGGTTAAAAAAACCAAAGTGGGAGGCATCACAATTCCAGACTTTAAATTATATCACAATGTTACTATGATAAATACAGCGTGGTGCTGGCACAAAAACAGACATGAGACCAATGGAACAGGATAAAGGGTCAGGAGATAGAGGGAGGGGCAAGGAAGCAGAATGAAACAGAATGAAAAAATTACCATGTGCTGTAAATATGTAATTCAAGAAAGCAGAAGCTAAAGAGCCACAGCTATTAACCGTGAACACCCCCCAAAAAATGCATTATGTTAGAATGATGGTGCCAACTCCCTCACTCTCCGTCTTGCTTCTTGGCACTTGAATACATTGTGTTAATACATGTGAGAGAAACCTCTGCAGACAGCTGCACAATCGTATCAGAATTCTAGTGTTAGCTCTCAAGAGAGTTCCACTCATCCTAACCACCATTCACTCGCTAATTGCACCCTCCTTTTGTTTAGTCCTCAGGGTGCTAGCTGGGTGAGGCATGGGGCTGGTCAAGGAAAGGAGTAGGGCAGATGCTGCAGCTTTCAGTGAAATCAGGTGTTGCCTTCCCTGAAATGAGATCTGCAAAATGTCAGTTAAGTAACAGGTATTGATAGCTGAATCCTCAGCCTTCCTTACAAGGCTCAGCTTTCCCTTTCCTTGCAAGAAATATTTAGGCTTTCCCTTTTCCTCTTACACTGATCCATTTCCTTCATATTATTAAACAAGAATTTCCATTTTGTAGGTATTCATCTGACATTATTCTAAGAATTTTGGAAATACAAAAAGTTTTGGTAACAGAATTCACAAGTGACAAATAAAACACCCTAGTGTTGTTGGTGACCTAGGTTTCCACCTGTGGAGGAAGTACAAAATATTTCATGGAGGAGCAGGGGAGACACGAGACATGATTGAATCCTGATTCTCTTCTCCATATGCTGAGAACTATGGGCAGAAACACATCACACAAATTTGATAGTACTAACATATTAAATGGAGCTGAGAGAACATTCTTCCCTTTTTTTTCTTCTGCTAGATCAGTCTGGAACTATTCCATCACCGAATTGCAATCCAAATTATAGAAACACACATGTGCACATGCATAGCTGATGTATGATCATCTTTATTGTGTTTGGTTTATTTGCATAATATACCTCAGCGTGTTCTGGGATTGAACCAAGTAAAAATGGGGGTGGGGGTCCTGACAGTTCTATCTTTACTATGATGTGGCTTCTTTGCGAAAAATGACCCCACACATACCTAAAGAACTGTTGTCTGCAGACCTCATTCCACATGTTAGAGCAGCAAGTATTTTATGAAAGGAAATCTGACAGCTCATTTCCATATTTACCCCAAACAGGGAAAGAAGACAAGGCAAATGACTAGCAAATAAAATACAAGATGCATAGTTAAATTTAATTTCTGATAAAAAAAATACTTTTGATGTAAATATGACTCATGTTAAGAATTGGGTCACGATAATATTAAAAGATTATTTGATGTTTACTTCAATTTGATATTTAACCAGACTTCCTATATTTATCTAGCTATTACTAAAGGTTGAGCCAGGGTAACACCACATTTCAGAGGAGAAGTAGAATTGTCAAGAACACATAAGAAGTCGAGAGTTACCAAAGAACCAAGATGAAATAATAGCAGTGAAATTTAAGGAAGAAAGTCTTCAAAAATAAGGTGGTATAACACTGAATCTTGAAAGATGAAGACAGTTGATAAAGGAAGATGAAAATTAAGAAATACTGCAGCAGCTCAGAGAGTATGGATTTTAAAAGAAAAATTTTAAAATAGAATGACATTCTGTGTCAAATGACAGAGACAGGCGGGACGCAGCTAAAATATGTGGAGTGGGAGGTGAGGTATAACAAATTAGATGTGACAGGGCATGCCTTGCCACAAGATGGCACTCATAGTACCTCTTTTTCTGAGTTTCTATCAATAAACATTCTCTAAATTTTTTATTGTCACAGAACAAAGAGATTATCTTCTGTTTCATTAGTTACATATAGCATGTTTCACATCCTACGGCTTTCCCACAACATATTGTTGTTTTCCCTTTAGAACATGCAGATATAATGAATGCTGAAATTCACTGAGGTGTGGAGTGGGCATTAGAACCTAGAAGAGGGAGCAAATGAAATGCTATTGCAGATACTCAGTGTGAACCCTTAACAAAAGGCTGTTGGATTCAGCCATCAATCCATGTCTAATGAACTTCAAGAAAACTAATAAGAGTGATGGGACTGGAACACTGACTGCCTGGTGTTGAGGACTAAGAATGTGCTGAATCGAAACAGTGAATACAAACTATATATTTAGCATATCTGCTACGATAGGAGGAAAAATATATCTTTTTTCTTATAAGGAATTATTTTCCAAATAAGGGTTCATTTACCTTATGTATAAGTTTCAAATATTTTACCAAAATACCTATTAAATGGCAATTGCCTCTCAAAAAAATTACTTCTAAAAAAGAATATGCATTTGTGTTGCAAAGAGACTGCTACATAGCTAAACAACCCATTAGTTCCTCTGTAATATAGCACTTCTTTCCAAAATAAGTTCATACATATTTTTCACATTATATTGTCCATGGAATGAATGTTTGAATCTAAGTCTAGAGAGATCACAAGATTTGTCTAACATTGAATGGCTAGACAGAAACAGAGTGATGGATCAAAGTTTTCTGATGTCTAATTCCACATTCCTTCTACTGAATTATTTTCTGTTACTTAATTTCTAGCTCAAGTTTTCTGCTTATTATTTAACTTCATTTTTCTAGCATGTATAGAATGACAGTATCTCTTTGAAAATGCCCTATTTTACATAATTATCATGCTATTGCAGGGATGTAACAATTTGAATGTTAAAAGCCGTCAAATTCAATGCCTCCTCTTTCAGGTACCTAGGTATTTCTGCGAGAATAAACTTTCATCATCCAATCCAAAACAGGTTTCTTTTTAGGCAATAAATCTAATTTTTAGCTATTTTTTCTCTCTTTTTTATTTTATTTATTTATTTATTTATTTTTACCAAGAACATGTATTGGTACATTGTATACATAGTGATCACATTCATCATAGTTACTTTGTACCTGTACATGATGCATCTTGGTTTTCCCTCCTCTTTCCCATCCCTCCCTTCTGTTCCTCCCTTCCCTATTTATAGCAGGTTTGTTTATACATATATTTTTTATATTATATTTCTCTTTTTTTAACCATCAAGGTGAAAATAGTGTCAGTATCTGTACTTGCATAAACCTAAGCAAAATCTGTGTGATTCCTTTCAAATGGAGAAAATTTTAGCTTTGTTTTTCTCTTCCACTCCCCCAACCCAATTCACCAATGACTTCCCATAAACCAAACAAAAGAAAACTTCAAACTTGCTTTGTGGCTAGGTCTCCATGGGGAACAGTTTTCTTACAGAGTTGGAAAGAATAAAGAGTATTTTTGAACTTATGAGTGCCTGAAAACATCATGTCTGCGAAGTGTGGTTGGCATTTTTATGCATTTAAAAGAGTCTAATGAAGCCCAGCTCCATACAAATTCCTACAAAAAAATGAAGAATGGAAACTGGTTCCTGCCACCCAGGGGTCAAAGTAGTGGTTATTGCTCCAACCAATTGCACAAAGGAGACCTGTCATTTAAAGATAGTTCCAAAGTCATGCTTTAGCAAGAACACCATGAAGACTGGCCCTTACCCAAAGAATTTACTCAGACAGACATTTAATATGAAGTAAATACAACCTCAAAGAGAACAGCTTTGAAGGAAGGCTTTGAAAAGGTCGAAGAAGATGAAATGAGGAACGTTGTTACTTAGTGCCTTTATTAAACAAATGCTTGCCTTAACTCTTCTCCAGCACGTCTCAAAATGTGGCAAAGTAATAATGACATGCCTACTTCACAGACAAAAATAAGTTGGAATGCAAAATTTTTCATTAGGATGAGCCCTCAGGCCAATGGGCTGTACCCAAAGTATGTAAATGTTCTGTTTCCTTTAGCTTGGAGACCACTTCTCTCTCAGGGACATATCTACTGCTCCATTAATAGTTCAAAATCCTTTGAATTTCAGAGGTTCCCTTAAACTGGCATATTAGTTAAGTTTGGAAACTCTATTCTTCCAAATCCTTTATCTTTTTTGATTCGGGCATTTGTTTTAGGTAAAAAATAACAAGTCATTGCTACCATTACATAAGATAGAATTTTAGATATTAACTCTTCTGATATCATGGAGATGATATTGTAAAATCATCTGGATAATGGAGTTAAATAACCCCATTTCTATTGTAAAATCAACTGGATAATGGAGTTAAATAACTTTTTAGGTATCCATAACTTCATTGCCTATAACTGACTTATTTACTTCGGCTCTTCATCTATACATGCAAATGCAGTAATTCATTCAGCAAATACTACTGGGTACCTGCTACTTGTCAGATCTTGTTCTAGGCAATGAGTTTATAACAGTAATCAAGAGAGACAAGGTCCTGCTTTTCAGTTGACCTATATCCTGAACCTGTTGAAATGAAAGAGTTGGAAGTGAAGGAGGTGACAGGCAATAAATAAACAAGATAAATTTAGATAATGATAAATCCCATGAAGACAAGAAAACAGGTTACAGTAACTGAGAATTACTTTTGTTTGCCCTGAGGTGAGGTGTTGAAGTGTCACATTTGAGCCAGGGCCCAATAATGACAAGAAACCAGCCAAGTACAG
Source organism: Hystrix cristata (assembly GCA_004026905.1). Lineage (NCBI taxonomy): Eukaryota > Metazoa > Chordata > Mammalia > Rodentia > Hystricidae > Hystrix > Hystrix cristata. The sequence continues at coordinate 44,998 of PVJO010011578.1, read as the reverse complement.
ATCTGGGAAGAGAATGTTGTAGGCAGAGAAAATAGTAAGTACAAAGGCTCTGAGATGGAACAAGCCTGGAATGTTTGAGAAACAAAAAGAAAGCCAAGGTTGTTGAATCCTAATGACAGGAAGTGGGAAGTAGGACTTGAGTTCTGAGAAATCCCAGAGGCAGGCTGAGGCTTCTAGAGTATAAAGTTCTACATGGGGAATCTCAATTACTATAATTTTTTGAGTTTTTTCCTAATTCCTAAATATTTTAATGTTTTCTTTTTAAGATCAAAAATAATTATAAAAACACAATGATAAAAATCAAGAAAATACAATTAGTATAGTAATATTATCTAATTTATAGATCTTTCTTAAATTTTGCTAATGGTGTCAAAAAAAGTTCTTCATAGAGATTTTTTATTGACGAAACTCAAGATCACATATTGTATTTAATTTTCATGTCTCCTTAGTCTCCTTTAACCTGGCTTCTCTTCATCCTTTCTTCGTTTTTCATGTTATCGATATTTTTAAAATTATATTTAAGCTATTTATTTTTAGTATGTCCTTCAATACATCCTTGAGATTACATTCAGATTATAAAAAAATTATTTTTCTCAGTGTAGTATAGAAGGAGGTATACAGTATCAGTTTGTTCCACTACTAGTATACTAACGAGGGTGGGATTTTAAAAAAGCATGCTTTGCTAGAAAAAGATCAGTATATACATATGCTTTAGAACATAGCAAGAATATGTTCTAAATTTAATTTTAAAAATAGGAGTATATTATAGGGTAATTTCTATGAAGTAAATACAAAATACAGGAAGGCTTTCCTTATTTGTTCAATACCATGAATACAGCTTTGGGGAAAAAAAATCTCAAAAGTCACTAAAAAATGAGGAAAAAAAAGAGATGGGAAGCAGACTTATCAATGATAAAAGAAAAGTTGTTTCAAAATGTTCAACAAAATAACTGATTTTGATTATAAATCTATATAGTTGAATAAAATATACTACATATTTAAGTGAATAGTTTATTTTACCTAGGCAACATGAAAAAGAATTACTGAGATTCCTAAAATTGAAATTTACATATCCAGTGGCAATCACTAGGGTCTCCCAAAAATTACTTTAACTCGGTGGTAGTATTTTGTTATAAATATTAGTTGAAAATAATCAAAAAGAAAGGGTAGTTGGAAATATTGTCACTAGGAATAATGGAGAAGGAATAATGGTGCCATAAAATATAAATAATGCAAAATTTACTATTTTCATCATTTTAACTGCAAAGTTTAGTGGCATTAAGCACATTTAACATTATGTGTCTGCTGTTCTTATATCTTCTAAACTTTCACCCAATTCCTACCCATCCACTTGATTATGAAAATCTTATTTTTAAATTAGACATCTAACAACTCAATTTTCTTCCAAATTGGTATGAAACATTTTTGCACTAAGCCTCTGTTTCCTCTTCAGAAAAATGAGTATCATTACATGTTTCTGTCATGAAATTTAAGGGATGCGCCATAATATCACATAGCAAGTACATGTTAGCTCACTTGCCCCATCATTCATATGGTTCCATCACTAATGTGATGGCTCTTAAGATTTTTTGAAATATTTTCTTGACATTTCTTCATGATTCCCTTGTACCTTCTCTAGATGGGGCACATGAACCTAATTAAATTTGGAAAAGTAATGAGTCCCTTATAGCTTTGTGATAGTATTTAATTATAAAATAATTATAAAAATAATGCATCCTAAATCAGTAGTTCCTCAAACCATTGCAGCCATTTATACAAGTAGGAAAATCAAAAGGTCATTTGACTTCCTTTAATACTGGAGTCACTATGAAGAACATGAGAAAATGCTGACTGTCCTCTTCTGGGCCACTGTTGTAGCCACTCTCATTTATGACAAGTTCTTTTCAGCTTCATCTTACCTTTTTGCACACTAAACAAGGAGATATTCTCAGACTAACTCCTTTTCCTTGAGTTCTTTTACAAATTACAACCGATGACTCATGTAAGTGACTTCAGCCTAAAACTCTATATGAGGTGCTCTAAAATCACTATCTCTGGCAGTCAGTGCTAGGAGGGTTAAATATTCAAGCCCAGTCTGGGCAACTTACCAAGACCTTGTCTTAAAACAAAGTGGAGGGGTGGTAAGGATGTAGCTCAGTGTGAAGGCCCTGAGTTCAATCTCTAATACTAAAAAACAAAAAAATCAACACATCTAACCAATGATTCTCTGACTCCAAGAATCTTCTGAACCTCAAAAGGAAAATAATCAAAACTGAATCCACCATCCCTCCAAATTCACTTTTCCTCTCAGAAATCCTCTTTTCTGTTGATTATACCATTACCTTCTTTGCCATCCATTTTAAACAAGAACCTCAGCCTTCTATTTTTTAAGTCCCCTATCTCCTACAACCAATTCAACTCCAAGAAAAGGGATTCTTCCTTGGTAATGTCTTTTTCATGTGTTCTGCTTTTTTCCAACTTCACTAATTGGGGCATTACAACTTCACAAATTAGTTAATACAGTAACTCAGGTAGTCAGTGTAATACACTTTGTAGCTTATAATGTTTACTCAAGAAATTAAAATTCTGAACACTTGCAGGAATCGAGACCCATAATTCAGAAGACTTCAACTAACATTTCAGAGAGCTTAAAAAGACATAAACTCTTTTTCTGAGCTAGAAAAAAAAAAACCCTGAAGGTTTCTTTATTGATAAAGCATGTTATTTTATAACTAGGTCTGAATAATGCAAACATCTGATAATCTTCAGAGAATTCACACCAACAAAAATGTGAATACAATCTGGGACCTCTCAAACACAACTCACATTTCCCTAATTTTTACAATCTCTATATAAAAACTTATATTCCAATAATTACATTTAGAGCATCCTTCAAAGGTGCCATAAAGTTCTAGTCTTGATAGTCTCCAATTAGCATCCTAGCTGCATAGCTCTGAAGTTCGATTTTACTAGTTTAACGTGCAAGTTAGAGCTGATGTTAACTGAGAACACGTATCTCTAATGAATGGTTTTCATTAAAACTTAGCCCTTAGCTATAAGAAAGAGCTAACTTCCAGATTTTAGTTTTCTCCTTAGTTTTTCTTTTGTAATCTAGTAAGGCCAGACATCTACCTTTCCTAGTGACTTTTCAGAGAATACCCCATTGACATTCATTCACTCCAGTGATCTGGTGCTCAAAGTCTTGAGAATTACCATATAAAGAAACATTAACAAATATATGAATTATTGTTGCATTGGTTTAGGAATAATCTTGTCCCTAAACTTAATGTCTATTCATAAGTGGGAAGCAGAGTGGGTGAGAGTATAGATGAAACAAAATTGCCATAAATTAATAATTGCTTAAATTAAGTGATGGGTTCATATGAATTCTCTGCTTTTTTGCAAGTATTTAAGATGTTTTTCACAGTGATTTTTAAAAATTAAGGTAATATTGCTATAATGTAACTTTTAGAAACAATTAAGGTTGATTAACCTATACTCACAGAAATAAGGCTTTGATAGATTAAATGAGAAAGCAAGACGATAGTAAGTGTAGTATGGCTCCATTTGGGGATTTTGAAAGTTATCTCTATGAGTTTGTACCCATAGAAAAAAGTCCCATGAAACTAACACCTAACTCTGGCAATTAGGAGAGATAAGCATGGATGATCCATGCTTACTGCATATACTAAAAAAATCTGAAAATTACAACAAATAATATTGACAACTAAAATATTTAGAACTAGATTGACCTGGAGAACTATTTTCTTGGGAGCATTACATTATTTCTTGGGAGCTAGGTAATGCTAAAGATGTATGTCTATACTTCAAAGCATGCTACGTATTAAAGGCAAAATCCATTTATCTCACTTATTTTCTCAAAGCATTGATTTTAATTAAGTGCTTTTCATACACACTAACCTTATCTGGGATTGCTTTCTGTTACTTCCTGGCAAGGTTTTATTTAATTCTTTGATCTTTCCTATTATAGGCAGAACAGATGGAGGAAAACCATAAAAGATTTTCTTGCCCTTTAGTCCAAATTCATAATTTTCTGTAAAATCATGATAGAAATTGATTTGCTACTAACTTGCTGTTTGGCTGAAAGATACACCTACAACTGCCCTAAAGAGAATCTGCACTCTTTACTTTTGTGCTGTTAATTATTTTGATTTTTCAGGTTCAAGTTTCTTTGCTTTTTACCATCTTCACATTTATATCTGGATCAGGTACCTTCCTGTGTCACAACATTTGCCCTACTATACTGAAGTTGTTTACTTATTTGCTTTCCCTATAAGACTCTAAAAGGGCTGCAAGCAGGGTAGATCTGGGTTTTGTGAGTCTTAAAAATAATATAATTTAGAAACTCTTTATTAAGGGAAGCATGTAGAATTGCAAATTCCCAAATTATATACAAACATGTATATTTATTTAGACTACAAAAAGAAATCATAAAGTTACTGAAGACTTAGAGATTAAGATCTGTTTTCTAAGACTTCTTTAGATAATTTATCGGAAGCTTTACTTAGAAATGTATTCTTACTACAACTTGTCTTTCCCTTCTCATTATTAGTAGTGCTCACAAGGGTTCTGTGCAATGATGGATCTTAAAGTCTAAGCTTCATTAGCCGTACCATAAGTCTATGACTTTTTCATTGCTATATTTTCAGCACTCAACATAGCGCCTTAAACATAGTAGGCCCTCAAAATAGAGCTGTGATGTGGAAAGACAAGGATGGATAGGTTAATCTTTCTTTTACTAAACTTTTGCTACAAACATTTCCATGGCTTTCATCCCACTGGTTGTATGTGTGTGTGTGTGTGTGTGTGTGTGTGTGTGTGTTTGCAATACATAGTACTTTGTAAACTACTGTGCGTGTGTGTATGTTTGCAGTTGTAACTACTATGTATTGCAAACATACACATACACACACACACACACACACACACACATATATATATTCATTCTTGATCATTTTTGATCCTTTTAAGGCAAATGACCATAGCATAAACCAGCTTTTGCCTTCCTCTCCAACTGCATCTTGATCTCTCTTCTTCACTTTCCGTACTCCAATTATACTGGTCTTCTCTTATTTCCTCAGGGCCTTTCCACAGATGGCTGCCTCTGCCCAGACCCTTCTTCATGTTCCAGTTCCATCCTTTACAGTTCAGTTCACATTGTAATAGTCCAGGAATACAACCAGATTAGGCTAAACTTCCTAGTGGTCTCACTCATGGAATTTCCTAACTCTTCAAAATATTTTTCACAGTTTTAAGTACAGAGTTCTATAAAAATAGTGAAATACCTATTCCTCTACTGGAATGGAAACTCAGTGAAGGTAGGAGTCTCATGGTATGTTTGTTTATTCATTGTTTTCCCAGTTTACCACAATGCTGTATACAGAGTAGGTCTTAGTGAAGACTAACATCCCACAGGATACATTTCAGTATGTACTGAAGGAACTATAATGCCGAGGTGAAATAAATCTACTGGCCAAAGGGAGTGATGAAAAACTTCATAGTAATACCTAAAATTTATTATTTTCTGAATGGCAAGCTTTGTAGTAAACTCCTTCTATGCAATTACTTCATCTGATCTGCAGAACAATTTTATTAAGCAAACAGATCTTAGATTAACATTGTTTATTTCTATAAAAAAAATCCTACTGGATTTTGGTTAGAATTATATTTTCTATGCAGATCATTCTAAAGATCAGACTGGCATCTTAACAATACAAACCATAAACACAGTAAATACCTCTATTTATTCAGTTATTTTTTGACTAATTGTATCACTGTTTTGTAATTTTCAACGGACAGATCTTATGCATACTTTGTTAGAATTACAAATCATTTTATGGTTTTGGATAAAACTGTTAATGCTATTTATAAAAATTTCTAGTTTCCAATTGTTTATGATTAGGATATAGAAATACAATTTTTATATTGTTCTGGTATGTTAAAACCATGCTATCAGTTACAGTGGTGTTTTCGTAAATTACTTGATATTTCCTAGACAACATGCTGAGACTGCAGACAGTTTTACGTATTGTTTCAGTCTAGATGTCTTTCTTTTTTCTTGCCTAATGCCTTACTGAATAGAAGTAGTAAATGTGGACATCCTTGTTTTATTCTTCATCATAGAGACTGAACATTTTAGATGTAAGCATGATAGTGATTTTGGCAGTTGCTCTTTATCAAGTTGAAGAAAGTTCGTTATATTCCTAGATTTTTGAGTTTTCATCATTAATAGAAATTGAATTTTGTCAATGGTTTCTGCATGTATTAAGATGATCCTATGGCTTTCTTCTTTAGATAAAGGATATTGATTTTTAAGATGTAGAACAAGGTCCTGCCTCTGTCACCATGTGATCTTCAGGGTAGGAGACCCACAGGGAGAATGCTGGAAACCCTGGAAGCCAAAAATGTTATAATTCCAGAGGCCTCTATGTGATTCAAGGTAAATAAATTAATCAGTCTGTAATGGTGGAATAAAAAGCAGCATGAGAACACAGCTTCCCCAGGACCTAGAATCACGACATCTGGAAAATGACAACTTAGAGAAGAGAAAGAGAACAAGTCAGGTTATCGAGAAAGAGCTGACAAGAAAGCCAGAAATTACAGAGAAACTGAAGACAACACAGAGAAAATAACAGAGCACTCTGGAGCATTAACCCCAGATTCTGGGGAGGAGGATCTGTTTCTGCAAACATTAAGACTAGAGAGGGTTAACAGTGCCAGTGATAAAGAATGGACAAGCAGCACCAGTCCCAAGAAAAGCTCCTGGTTATGGTAAGCTCCAAGTACAGTGTGGGGTTTTCCTCTGCAAGTGATCCCTCCACATGGCAGACTAGGGATGGAGAAGAAATCAACTGCAATGTTTGCTATATGAAAATTATATAATCAGGGGCCATTTTGAGAAGGGATTTATTGTTTAAGACTGAGCTACTCCAAGACATTAGAAGCCACAGAAAAATAACACTTCAGAGTTTCTGGGGTCACCTTACTGCAGTGATTGAGTGGGAGACAGCCACAAGAGACAGTCACAGAGATGGGGAGGGCTAGTTGCAGGTCCCCTGAGAAGTTTAAGCAATGGTGACCTCAGGTGGTGGAGGACACGGTGGTCCCACACTCTGTGATGAGACGCTAGGCTAGTGGTATGCAGTTTTCTGAGAAAGCTCGATCTGAAAGTGCTGAGATTAAGTACAGTGGACTACTTCCCCCCACCAACAACCCCCTTGCTGGCTTCTTCTAGGACAGAACCCAGTGGTCTGTTTTCCTCATCTGCTAAGGGGATCAGGGATAACCTTGGCTTGTATGTTTGCTACATTCTAAAGTGCATGGTCAGAGAAGCCTTAGGAGCAAGTAGGGCACCTCATGAGCCCATATGCTGCAAAGCAGGCAAGGTTCAAAGAAGGGCACAAACACTGAAAGCCTTGAGGCAGACAACACAGGATTCACTGACCATATCCTTGAGAAAATGCAGGGCAGGACTCAGCATTCATACTGGAAAAGGTCAATGTGGGCATACAAAATGCCCTAATTGTGACTCACTTTTGCTGCCCCACATCTGGTGAATTCCAATATCACATGCCCTGGAAATAAACTACTCAGTCAAACACCTCAAAGTGGAAGAATTTTGGGGGCTCATTTTCCTTTTATTTTCCTTTTTTGGGGGAGGGTTTCACTTATATGTTTCTTTTTTCTTTTTGTTTTATTAGATATTCTTGCTTATTTTTGTCTATTACTTTTCGCTAATTCTATTTACTTTGTTATTCTTTTAATGAATACCACTTTTCCTCCTCTTTCTCATCTTCATTTTCTTTCTTTTTCAAATTTACTTCTTCCATTTTTCCCTTTCTCTACCCTCTCCATTTTTATTATTGGTACTATTAACCTTTGCTAATGTAAGCTATTCAGTTTATGCCATTATTGCAGATCTCTTTTCTGTTGTTAAGGGTGGTATAGTTGGAGCTTTTTATTGTTCCTTATGATATTTTAATATTCTATTTGTCTCTGACTTTATTATTGCTGATTCCTTTTCTATTGTCAGTGGTGGCATAGTTTTTATCTTTTATTTGATTTACTGCATGCTAGCAACTGGTTTGTCTTTGTGTCATCAACATCACTGTGGTTTGTTTTCTCCTCTTTGAATAATGCTGAGGATCAAGACCCCAGAATAAGGCAAGCATTAAGAAGACCTTCAAATATTATTCTGAATAGGATGAAGAGAGCTAGAAATAGAACATAGCCAAACCCAAAGACACATCTCAGAGAGTCATAACTTAACTAAAGAGATCACAGTAATGACAGAGTTGTTCTACCTAACTGATCTTCAACCCTCAGCACAAAAACAATACAAACATGATAAAGCAATGCAACAAGATACTCCCCCAAACCCTTAACTCCTCAAAAGCCAATGTCATGAAAACTGATACAGAGAAAGTTATGGGCCAAAAATTCTAAGACCAAAGGGTCAAAATCTTTGAAGACATTAAAGAAAAAACACATAGGCAATATCATCAACATTTAGGGAGTCTAAAGATGATTTAAATAAACAGATAAAGGATTTAATTAATAAAATGCTCAGCATGCTTAAAGAAAACACAAACAACAAGTTGAATTAAATCAGACAGCTCAAGATATGAATGATCATTTTGGTAAAGAATTAAAAATTATGAAAAGAAATCAAACAGAACTCCAGGATGTGAAAATTTTAATTGAAAGTATGGGTAGCATGTTTGACCAACATGAAGATGAAGTGTAAGAACTTGAAAACAAAGCTTATTTGGTAGATCATTTATTCAGTGACACCCTAAAACCAACAAGGCACCATGGAACCTGAATCCAGAGGCTACTAGAAGACAAAACAAAAACAAAAACAAACAAACAAACAAAAAAAATTCAGAATTATAGGAATAAAGGAAAGTTAGAAGACAGCTTAACATGTTTAAACTTTTAAAAAGGAAAATCTGCCAGAAAAATGTCAAAGTCTACAGAGATAATTTAATATTCAAGTTGAAGAGGCACATAGGACCACAAACAGCCATGACTAGAAAAGAAACATTATACAGCACAATGTTAATGATCTTAACTCTCAATACCAAAGACACAGACTGGCAGATTGGGTCAAAAACAAAATCAACCATATGTTGCCTTTCAGAGTCATATCTCATACACACAGACACACACACGCACACACACACGCACACACACACACACACACACATTGATTGCAAATGAAAAGATGGAAAATGCAACAAGAGCTAAAAAGCAAGTAGAAGTAGCTATCTCATTTTCAGACACAGCTGGATTCAAGCCAAAACTGACCAGAAAAGAAAACATTTCCCACTACGTACTGGTAAAGGAACAGTTCAAAAGGAAGAAATAACAATTGTAAATACATATACATGTACATATGTATAGATATATCTATCTATATGTATATATATATATAAAATGTTGGCACATCATACTTCCTAAAATACAAACTACTGGATGTAAAATCATAGATAGACACCAATAAAATCATAGCAGGGGGCTTCAATATCCATTCTCACAAACAGGTAAAGCAAACAAAAATTGACAAAGAAATATCAGAGTTAAACTGATATAGGAGGTAGGGTGTGGCAAAGCTAGCTGGGAAAATAAGTGGGATCTGTCAATTACAAGATCCCAGGACAGCATCAAATAATTTCCAGGATCCTGAATGTGGATCTTATCACAGGCTCTCACAAGATGTGGACAATATAAAAAAAGACAAGATGTCAACAGGTGCCTGCTATCATGACTCCTCACAGTAGCCCACCCTACGTCTTTTAGATACAGAGTGCACTTTTATTTTTGCTTTTATCCTTTCCTCTCTTTGGTCAGCCCAAGTTCTCACTACAGAGCTAGTTCTTCCCTTACCCCTTCACCCTTCACTTTTCTAATAAACTTTCGGCAGCATTTTTGGCTAGTCTCATCCACTTCTTTGTTTGAAGCAAGAAAGACATGGAATATATTTATTTGGCAAGCCATTTCTAAAGGAACTACCTGACAACATTTTGGCATTGCCAGGCAGGAGATAACAAAACCACACCATTGAACAAATGGAATTAACAGATACCTACAGAGTTTTTCATACAAACAAGAGAATACACATTTTTAAAGCAGAACAGGGAGTTTTTCCCCCCAAAATAGACTATATCAAAGCCAAAAAGCTTACTTAAGTAAATACAAAAGAATTGAAATTCTTGCATATTCTTACATATTATCAGGTCATGGCCAAATAAAGCTAGAACCAATAGCAACAGAAATCACAGATGTTTATTAAACAATACATTATTCAACAATCAATGGGTCACAGAAAGAGAAGAAATGAAAATTTCCTAGAATCAAATGATGATGGAAGTACAGTGATACCTTGGTTGTCAAATGGCTCCAAGCTCGAACTTTCCACTACTCAAACAGCAAAGTTTGAAAACTGTCTGCTCAGTGTTCGTAACTTTGCTCAATAGCCCAACTGAAAATTCGACTGGGATACCTGAACCAGCAGAGAGTGAATCACATGTCACATCTCACTGTGGACACAAAGGGGTGACTCTTCAGCATAAGTGCGACTCTTGCCCAGGCAACATATGATACTTGTGTTAGTGCATTAAAACATTTGTCATTGTGCTTTTTTGAGCTTTATTTGCATGAAATGTCATAACCATGGTCCCAAAGAAAGTTAGAGATACCACCAGTAAAGCTCAGAGGAAATCTGTGAGAACCATAATAGAATTAAAGAAACAAATCACCGCAAAATTTGTTACAGTCCCAGAAAAATTAATTTATAAGTGTAGTTTTTGGGGCACAGAACCAATTATTTGGTTTTCCATTTTTTCTTATGGAAAAAATATGTTCAATTCTTGAACTTTTTGGTGTTTGAACATAAATTCAGAACAAACTGAGTTTGGCAACCAAGGTATCACTGTACAACATACGAAAGCCATGGGACACAATGAAAGCAGTTCTAAGAAGGAAGTTTGTAGCTGTGAATGCACACATTAAAAGGATAGAGCAATCCCAAATAATTAACCTAAAGATGTATCTCAAGGTCCTAGAGAAAAATAATGACACAAATCCAAAACAGTATAAAGAAAGATATTAAAATGTCAGGGTGGAAATTAATGGCGTTGACAGAAAAAAAGGAAGACCAATGAACTGAAGAGCTGGTTCTTTGAAAGGGTAAATGAGACTGATAAACCTTTACCCAAAGTTACCAAAAGAAAAACTGTTCCATGTTAAAGGAATGAAAATGAAAAAGGTAAAATCAAAACGGACACTTCCCCAATCCGAAGGATAATAAAAAAAACTATTTTAAAGACATATATTCCAATAACTTGGAGAAAATAGAAAAAATAATAAATTTTTAGACACATATGAATCACCAATAAGATACAAACACCCTGATAGACCAATAAGCAACAATGAAATACCAGAAGTAATAAAAATTTTACTAAGAAAAGCTCACCACCCAATGAATTCATCCCAAATTTTTAACAAAATATCAGAGAAAATCTAAAGCCAATACTTCTCAAACTCTTTAATGAAAATGAAAGGAAATAAGCACTGACAAATGCATTCCTGCATGCTAGTGTTACCCTGATACCAAAATCAGACAAGGACTTAACTTGAAATTAGAAGCCAGTCTCCTTAATGAACATAAGTGTGAAAATTCTCAACAAGATACTTGCAAACAAAATGCGTCAAATTACATAAAAGATCATCCTTTGTGACCAAGTCAACTTCATCCCAGCAATACCAGGATGGCTCAACATATGGAAACCACCAAATGCAATATACCTCATACAAACAGAAGCGAGCAAAAATCACACAATCACCTCAACTGATGCCGAAAAAGCCTATTACAAAATCCAACATCCATTCATGATAGAAACTCCGATAAAGATATAGAAGAAACTTACTTCAACCTGATAAAACATATCTATGGCAAACCCACCACTAACATGTTAAAAGGGGGAAAAACTGAAACCATTTCCTCTAAAATCAGTAAAAAAGGCAACTGCTCTCACCATTCCTGTTAAATTCAGTACTCAAAACTTTAGCCAGGGAAATCAGGGGAGAGAAAGATACAAAAAAGATTCAAATAGGAAAGGGAGAGGCAAAACTATCCTTATTTACAGATGACGTGATGCTTTACAGAGAAGACCCTAAAAAATTTTAGAACTAATAAACAAGCTCAGAATTAATAAATAGGCTCTAAAAGGTGCAGGATACAAAATCAATAAACAAAAATCAATATTTCTGTGTACCAACAATGAACTTTACTGAGAAATAAACAGGAAAACAATGCTGTTCAGAGTAACTTCAAAAGAAAACTAAATATCTAGGAATTAACCTAACCAAGGAACTGAAAGATCTCTATAATGAAAACTATGGCACTCTAAGAAAAGAGATTGAAAGCTTGTTTGGAGGTTCTAGCAGGGGAGCACAGCTACTCGTATACCCTTGACCGAGGAAACGGTCCTCCTCTATCGGGGGTGGTCATCCTCTTCGACCGAGCGCAAAAGAGATTGAAGAGGACATTAGCAAATGGGAAGATAACCTCTCTTCCTGGACAGACAGAATCAATATTGTCAAAATGGCCATATTACCCAGAATAATGTACAGATTCTATGCAATTCCAATCAAAATATGAGCAGCACTCTTCACAGAACTAGAAAAACAATTCTCAAATTTTATGGAACCAAGAGTGACTCAGAATAGTAATTACAATTCTGAATAACAAGAGCAAAGCAGGAGGCATTATAATCCTAGATTTCAAATTCTATTACGTAGCTACAATAATAAAAATAACGTGTTACTTGCACAAAAAAACAGACATTGACCAATGGAATAGAACTGAGAATGCAGAGATAATGTCATCTCATCCATCTTCAGCCATCTGATATTTAATGAAGGAGTCAAGAACATATGGGAAAGAAGATAGCCTCTTTAACAACTGGCATTGAGGAAACTGCTTATCTATATGCAGAAAAATGGATCTAGACCCATATCTCTCATCTTGCACTAAAATTAAATCAAAATGGACCAAAGACCTACATATAAAAACACTGAATTTCTGGAAGATGAAATTGGTAAGACTCTTGAAGACATAGGCATAAGCAAGGACTTCCTGAACAGAATCCTAATTGCACAAAAAATAATACCAACAATTGGTAAATGGAATTACATGAAATTAAAAAGCTTCTGCACAGCAAAGAAAAAAACGAACAGAGTGAAGGGACAACTTACAAATGGGAAATTTACTTTGTTCAGAGATTTTAAAATTATATTATTGGTTTAAAAATAGAGTAGTATTCAGGTAATCTATGTCTGCTAGTGTGAGCTTTCGTAGTTTATGTTTTTCAAGAAATCTGTTCATTTTATCTAAATTCTTCCATTTTGAAGCACATAATTTGTGTCTTTCTTGCTCAGTTTATCAATTTTGTTGTTCTTTTCAAAGAAACAACTTTTTGTTCATCAGTTTTCTCTATTCTCATTCTCTCACAAATTTCACTGATACTCGTTCTTTTCACTATTTCCTTCCTTCTACTTGCTTTTGGTTTAAATTTTTCTTCTTACAGTTCTTCAATTATGAAGATTAAACAAGTATTTAATGACATAAAATTTTGCCAAAGCACTCCTTTAGGTATATCACACAAATTTTAGAAATAGTGTATTTTCATAATTATTTAATTTAAAATATTTAAATTTCTCTTTCTGACTTCCTGCTTGTCTTATGTGTTATTCAGATATGTGTAGCTTTAATTTACAAAATATTTAGGGGATTTTTTCAAGTACCTTTTTTAATTTAAATGTTAAAATTTTTTTGTTAGTACATATTTGTGATACATAGTCATTACGTTTAGCTTGGAGAATTGATACCTGTGCATATCACATCAGTTCATTTTTATTCTCCCTGCTACCCGTGGCCCTCTCTTGCCTTCCCCAGATCCCTTTCCTATCTCTACAAAGTCTACCTTCCTGTTTCTTAATATGTCTTTTTATTTTTCTCTTTAAATTATTTATATTTGGGGTCCATCATAATAGAGAAATCATGTGATATGTAAGCTTTAATAACTGACTTATTTCACTTAGGATTATGGTCTTAAAATCCATCCATTTTCCTACAGATGACTCAAATTTAGCCTTCTTTATGGCTGAGTAGTACTCCATTACATATATATACCACATTTTCTTTATCTATTCATCTGTCAACGAGTATATAAGCTGCTTCCATGACTTAGATATTGTGAGCTTTGTGGCTGTAAACATGGGTATGCATGATTTGCTGTAGTCTGATGAATTAACTTTTTCAGGAAGGTACCCAAGAGAGATATAGCTGAGTCAAATGGAATTTCTATCTTTAGTGTTTTGAGAAATCCTCATATCCACAGCAATGTAGAAGAGTTTCTTTCCCTCCAAATCCTTGATAGCATCTGTCGTTTCTTGAGGCCTGGATAATGGCCATTCTTACTGGAGTAATGTGGAATTTCAGTGGTGTTTTGATTTGCATTTCTCTAATGGCCAAGAGTGATGAACATTTTTTTCATGTATTTATCAGCCATTTGTATTTCTGAGAAGTGTTGTTTCACTTAATTTGCTCATTTTTTGATTGGATCTTTTACTCTGAGGGAGGCTCTAATTGTTTTGAGTTCTTTCTATGTTCTAGATAGCAATCCTCTGAGTAGCTGGTAAAATGTTTTTTCCCATTCTGTAGGTTGTCTGTTCACTCTGTTGGTTGTTTTCTTCACTGCTCAGAAGCTTTTCAATGTAATATAATCCCTTTTGTTCATTCTTGCTATTATTTCTTGTGTAATTAGGGTTATGTTCAAGAATTCTGTGCCTGTGCCTGTGTCTTCAAGTTACACCAATTTTTCTTCTAGTAGATTAGTGTTTCTCTTTAATATCCAGGTCTCTCATCCACTATGATTTAATTTTAGTACAGGGTGAGAAATATGCTCAAGATTTATTCTTCTGCATGTAGATAACCAATTTTCTCAGTATCATTTGTTAAAGAGACGTTTTCAGTGTACATTATTGGCCCCTTTGTTAAAAATCAGATGGCTGAAGATTCTTAGAGTTGTTTACACATTCTTTATTCTATTCCATTGGTCAACTTGTCTGTTTTTGTACTGGTACAATGTTACTTTTGTTACTGTGGCTTTCTAGTATAATTTGAACTCTGGGATTATAATGCCTCCTATTTGCTCTTGTTATTCAAGATTGCTTTTGCTATTCTGGGTCTTTTCTGAGTTCCATATACATTTGAAAATTTTTTCTAGTTCTATAAAAAAAGAGCTGATGATAATTTGTTGGGTATTATGTTAAATATATTTGTAATTTTTCTTAATATAGTCATTTTGATATTAGTTCTTCTTATCCAAGAACAAGGAATGTCTTTCAATTTTTTGTTTTGTTTTTTTTTTTTTTTTTTTGGTTCTGGGGATCGAACTCGGGGCCTTGTGCTGTCTTTCAATTTTTTAATGTTTTCCTCAATTTCTTTTTTTTTTTCAGAGCAATATAGTTTACATTATAAAGGTCAACTATTTTTCTATTATTGGTTTTGTATTATTTCCACTGTAGTCAGAAAGAATATACTTATATGATTTCTGTCCTTTTAAATGTACTAAGATTTAGAAGGACTTATGGCTCAGAACATGACTTATCTTGAAGAATAGTACCCATACACTTGAAAAAATATGTTTCTTACTGTTGTTGTGGTATAAGTGTTAATCAAGTAAAGTTGGATAATGGGTTTTTGGGTCTATGTATCCTTATTGATGTCCTACCCATTTATCCCATCAAATGCCCAAGGAGAGGGCTAAGTTCACCAAGGAGAAATATAAATATCTATTTCTTTTTTCAATTCTATCAGTTTTTGCTTCACATATTTTGAATATGAGTCTCAGGTGATTACACATTTAGGATCATTAGTTTCTGGGGGTGACTCAACCAGTTTATCGTGTAGTATACCTCTTTATTCTAGAAATATCCTTTATTCTAAAGTCTACTTGTTCGAATATTAATAAGGACACTCTACCTTTCATTTGATTAGTGTGGTTCTTTGTTATAAACTTATTAAGCACTAGTGATGGAAATTATCTATTCACATCGAATAGAATTCAACAGAGGACAATCTTATTTTAAGTAACCCTTGTTCTATCCTCAATCTACCAGGAATATTGCTGAGGTAGGATTGTGAATGAATCCAGGTTTACTCATAAGAGATTATATGGTGGTTTTCTGGTTTCTGTAATTTGGAATGAGAAAGACAGGAGTTAAAGGGCTTTTTTAAGGAATTCTAAGACTTTACTATGCACATACATCATCTGTGAACACCTGTTAAGGAATATAGATTTCTGAGACTCACTCTCAGAGGTTCCTGAACTGGTAAATCAGTATCTACCATTTTATAAAGCTACTTCAAGTAAGGCTGATGTAGATAATCTATGAATCACACCTGAGAAACAGTAGTCTATTTTGTGCACTCTAAAGCAGCTCTGCCCAGAAAAACAAATGTACAAGCTCATATGTAATTTAGATTTTTTATAGTTCCATTAGTAAACAGATGAGATTAATTTTAATAATATATTTTTTCTTAGCACAATATATTCAAAGTATCTTTTGACATGAGTTACTGACCACATATCAAGTACTCAGTAGCCACATTGTGGCTAGGGGCTATTATGTGGAATGGCACGGATTTTAAGAAATATTGCTCAATTTCTTTGATGACAATCATCTTAAGTTTTTTCTCTTTTTTTTGTCTTGAATGATTATTTAAAATGTAGGTTAATAAGCTTCTCCCCTGAAAAATACAATTCTGTAGGTTTCGTGGGGAACATTTATACCACTGTAGGTAATGACTATTTTAAGAGAAATCTGGGAGACAAAACATCAGATCATGGAAGTCAGGTAGTTAATCTGTGTGGGCTCTAAGGGGCCAAATTCATGATAAAGAGATCCCAGAATTGTCAGTTTTGGCTTCTACAACTTCTTAATTGATTTATTTCCCCTTACCTCAAGGATATTTCTATTACCTTCAACACCTTCCTTGCTTTCTTCCTTCCAGAAAAATTGCTTTCCAATCTATCATTTTTATGATGAGATAAACAAATAATAATAAATATCACTCATGATAAGACCTGGGCTACCTGACTTCAAACCCAGACTAAAGATTTGTGAGTAGAACTTCAAATATTTTCTTCTTAAAAATTATGAAAAAGCCCAGAAATTCTGGTCCCTAAGTCCCCTAGGTAGAACATGTCTCAATATCTCAGTCATTATTTTGGCCACACTCAACAAGAAGCTTCCATTCATAGGTTCCAAAACATTATAAAATTGAAGGGGATTGCTGATTTTGGAATCCCTAAAATCATCGCCTTTTCTATAAGAGTGACTCTGCCTGTAAGGGTCAGCTAGGACAAGATTAAAGGAATGCTATGCAAGAGTGGAATATAATGTTTAAGGACACGGATTCCAAAATCGATTAGTCTCGGACTAGATCCCAGCTGTACTGCTAACCAGCTACAGCCTATACTGATTTTCTCACTTCTTTAAGTATCAATTCTATCACCTATAAAATGCTTCCAAAGATTGTTGAAAGTAAATCACACACACACACACACACACACACACACACACACACACACACACACACATAGATTTTCTCCTAGTAGGACCTCAACACATGTTAGCGATTGCTCTAAGAATGGTTGCTTTCTCCTCACAGTTATAGGCTTTCACATAAACACTAGTCTAAAGAATGACCTACTGTGAGTGCTACTGTACCTTGTCCTGTGCATATGTCACATTTCGCAGTCAGATTTCCTGAAATCAACTACCCACTT
Source organism: Hystrix cristata (assembly GCA_004026905.1). Lineage (NCBI taxonomy): Eukaryota > Metazoa > Chordata > Mammalia > Rodentia > Hystricidae > Hystrix > Hystrix cristata. The sequence continues at coordinate 27,116 of PVJO010011578.1, read as the reverse complement.
AAAAATAAATTATGTAAAAAAAATGTTATGTACTTTGAAACATAATGTTATGTTAATATATTTTTGCATCGAGGGGATGTTCTATGGGTCTGACAGAGTTAATGGCCGTAAGAAAGTATCATTTCTCCCAAGGAGTAATCAATGTTCTACAAGTAAATTAATTTTACTAGCTATTCTTATTAAAATAGAAAATCCTTAATTGCATAAATTCAAAATTATGGTCTTTCCAAAATAATCTTATTTGTTGTTATCAGTGTTTATAAAGAGAGTATTTTCCAGATGGTTATGCTCATTTTTAAATGGTTTTTTTTCCCTTTAATCAACTAGCCAGTAACCTGAAAAAAGTTAGGATAGTCAATGTGGCCACATTTAAAATAAGACATTTCATATTCAGAGATACAGTATGCTCCTTAAGGTATTATGCAAAAGAAGATAGAGACCACTAACATTTATTAAGCTCCTGGCACCTGTTGTGTGCTACATATGTTAACTCATTTCTGTTTCTTGGTGATTTCTACTATTGTCATTTCAAAAAAGAGGAAACTGAAGGGAAACTGGAGTCTAGAGAGACTAAATGTCTTGTCTGGGGTTGCCTTGCTAGTAAGTGCTAAAGCCAGCATTTAAATTTCTTTTACCCAAAAGGCCTTTCCTTTTTCATTGCATCTTTATAAATGTTAATAAAATTGTTTTATGTAAATGTTCATAGATTGAATTTATCAAATTCATTACTGATTTTTTGTTATTGTGCTGTTGAAAATTACTTTCAAATATTTTATTTTCCAATTGTTTATGGCTAGTATATAGAAATACAATAGAATTTTGTGTATTGCCTTTATAACATATCCTTGCTAAATTTACTTTTTAGTCCTACCAGTATTTTTTGTAGATTACACAGATATAATTGATTATTTCTCTGTTCCATGTCATGTGAAAATGATCACATAAATTTTCATCAAATTTGAAATATATGACTTGTGATTAAGCTAATCTAGCAGAGAATGACTTTCAGGATTTTTTAAATAGTCCATCATCACCCTGGACAGCTGAAAGTCAAGCACAATTGTACACCAACACTACTACCATTCCAAAGGGAAACACTGTACTTATTAAACTAGGAGACAAAGAAAACAACCACTTAAAGTACACTTTAAAGGCAGACATAGCAAATTACAGTTTATGAACTGCTTGTCATTTGGGCAACCCCATGTTTAACAATAGTTGAAGGTGAGAAGCAGCAGAAATTTAACTATAGTTGGCAAATTCTTTAGCAACAGGCAAGTCAGCCAATAAAATAACTATTATTTATTGTCTCATGATATCGTCTTTGACCATTCCTCTTTATCATGCCATATAATTTGCTACTATGTTCTACTTTGCAGCTTATAAATTTAAAAATAACTCAGATTTCCACTCTTAGTTAACATTCATACTGTATCGGACTAATCTTTCTGTTGAGAGTAACTAGAAAACACAGATTTTAAAAAGTCAGTTTGAAGGCATCAGAGAATTGCCAAGACACTTAGAATGTAAAAAGCAGATCTATGATAGAAGGGTCCTTTAATGAGATTAGCTGAGTATGTGTTTATGACTTTCATTTCAAGGTATTGGATGGTTCATATGCAATGCAAAACCAAGAGGCTGAATAGTCAAGGAGAGAGTAGTTAAGAGACTAAAACACTGAACTCAGCTTTCAGCAGTTTTACAGCACTAGGGTAAAAATCTTTGTTGTTCAGGAGGAAGCACTTTGATAAATTTTCTGAGTCTTCTGTTGGGACCTTGAAGGGTACAATGCAGCAGTATGAATTAGAAATAAAATACCTCTTCTAAAGACAGAAAGAAGCTTCAAGTCAGCTCAGTGCTAAACTGGATTAAAGTAAATGCCCTGTACTTCTCTAGAAATTTTGTTTTTTCTGGAGGAAAATGACATTCAGAATGTGGCGGTTTATGCATGCTAACTTGGTTAAAGTGGAATCTACATTTCCCCAAATTACTTTTCCCATACAGTTCTGCACCGGAATTCACTGGAAAGAAATTTATGTAAGATTTGAAAGGCAAAAAGCAACCAGGAGCCATTACAATCTAAAAGCTTATTTTGTGGTAAAAAGTGATTTTTGACAAGCACAAAGGTACCCAGTGGTTTCCAGTTTATGCTCACTCCTTTCTGGGACGATAGTTCCAAACTATATAAGGTAGCAAACAAACAACAATAGCATGAAGATTGGAAGAGGATGGATGAACTTAAGTGTTTTATGGCCCTTGCACTGTCCAGTAAATTATAAATGATTTATTATAATACTCTAATATTAAAGTCAAGAATACATGCCACAACTTCAGAACTAATCACTAAAATTTTTAAATAATGCTTAAAAAGAGCTAACAGAGGTAAAAATTACAAATTTGAAAATTCAACAAAGGAGAGAAAAGGAACATAAAAGAGGTAGGATGGATAGAAAATAAATAGTAAGGTGTATATGTAAATCAAATATATCAGTAACCACTTTGGAAATGGATTAAGAATTCCAATTAAAAGACCAAGACTGTTAGCTGAATAAAAGTCAAAACTCATTATGGATTACCAAAGAGGGACAAACTTTAAATATGCAGATAAGGAAAAGATAAAAGTTAACAGGATGGCAAAAGGAAATGCCAGGTAAACACTAACCAAAAGAAAGTTTATGCCTATATATTTCTTTCAGACAGTGAAAACAAAGATAGTACAACAGATTGAATAATGGCAGCCCTTCCCCCACCAAAATGTCCACAGCTCTATTCCTGGAATGTATAATATATATCACATGCAAAAAAGAATACGAAGATGTAATCAAATTGAGAATTTCGAGATGGGGAGATTATCCTAGAGTATCCAGGTGGACCTGACGTAATTACCAGGTTCCCTATAAAAGGGATGCAGGGCTATTAGAGACGAGAGGGAATCAAGGGAGGAAGGAGGGAAGAGAAAAGGAAGTAGTGGGGATATGAAAATAATCAAAGTACGTTATATATATGTACAGATATACGAAAATGAAACCCATAATTCCATATAACAAATATAAACTAAAAAAGGGAAAAATGCAAGAGGAATCAAAGTTAGGAAGCAATGTGACAAAATCAGCAGAGAGACAAAGAGAATATGTTATGCTGCAGTGTTTGGAGATGGAGAGAGAGAGCCACAAGCCAAAAGACAGAGGCAGCTCTGGAACCTAAAAAGGTCAAAGAAACAGATTCTCTCCTCCAACTTCCATAAGGAACACAACTCTGGGGTACCAGTTTAAGACTTTTGATCTCCAGAAATATAAAATACTAAGTTAATGTTGCTTAAAGCTATTGAATTTGTTATGATTTTTTACAGTAGCAATAAAAATTAATGCAGATGGATTGCTATAAATAGAAATAATAACTAAGTGTAATTTACCAACAAGATGTAATACTTTTGCCTTAAAAGATAAAGCAAAAGTTAACAGACCTGACAGCATATATAATAAAGTCCACAAATCACAGTGGGATATTTTAAGTACCTCTAATAGCAACCTTCAGAAGCAGATAAAAACTACCAACAAGACTATATAGGATTTAAAGGACATAATCAATAAAACTCACCCATTCAATATTTAGAGAACTTCAAACAGAATAATACATGCTTTTTTAAATCACCATTTACCAAAACAGTGTACATCCTAGATTACAAGGCAAGTCAAATGTGAAAAGACTGATGAGTATATTCTCTACTACTGAACTAAATGAAAAAGATTTTAAAAGATAATTAGAAATTAAGCAATAGTCTTTTCAATAACTCATAAGTTAACGAATACCTCAAAATGTAAGCTATGAAATATATTGAATGACTAAAAAGAATTAAGATGTGCTATGTACATGTACCAACTCTCCAAAACGAATCATTATGTACTACAAACTGTATTAATAAAACATATAAAAACACAAGCTATTTATTTATTTTTTTATGTTTTTTAAAAAAATCTTTTAAATTTTATTTTAACTCATAAGCAAATGGCATAGCTTCCTCATATATAACTGCTGCCCTCTTAGCCATTCTCTTCATCTCTAACCCTCTGGATCCTCTCTCCCATCATCCCTCTGTCAATTTCTACCCACTTCTGCATTTTACCTACTTTTCAAAGCCCTGCTCAAGTTTGTCCTCTTTCTGTATGATTCTTAACTATTTCAATTCAAAGTAATTTTAATTAGCTAAGTAATTCATGAAACACTTATTGACCCTAAGTTTCTAAGGCACTTATTGTCTAAAAATAACTCTTTTGGCTATTTTCATATTCTGTTTTTTATTTTTAGGTTTTTTTGTGTATGTTCATGTAGATTTAGCTCTATCTCTGTAAGTCATTGTAGGTCATTGTGAGCATAATAATTATATCAATTTCAGCAGTTTCTACACATAATACCTTTTACATAGTAGCTCTTCAGTAAATAATTATTGACTGTTATTTTCCACTTAACATGTAGTTTAACATGTTAAAAGATATACCCTTTGTTACATTCATTGTTTTTCTTTTTCTTTTTCAATTTGCAGAATTTTATGGCTGGTGCCTAACTTCTTTATCCATGCTTTTAATGACTTATTCTCCTTTTTTATATTATCAACTGCCAATGCAATGCATGCTCATCAAAACAATTCAATAATACATATGTCAAATAAAAAGTGCAAACTTCTCTTCCTATCCTAACCCTATTCTCACTCCACATATACATAGAACTACTTTTAGTGGTTTGACATACATCTTTTCAGACCTTTTTCTATTCATATGGAAGTGTATAAAATTTTAAGTATATAAGGGGGATTATGTTTTAAAGCTATCTAGAAAGCTTATTTTTTTAAATTTTAATGGTACATTTTAGATATACATAGTGATAACATTCATCGTAGGGGATTTATACCTGTACATGGAATATCTTGCAGCTTCTTTTTTTTCCCATTCCCCTCCTCTCTCTACAACCCCTTCTTCCTCCTTATTTACAAAAGATTTGCTTCCATATTTTCCTTCTACTCTTTTTTCTCTTGCCCCTCTGTTCCTTTCCTCTTCCCCCTCCCTTGTTCCCCTTCCTATTTGAACAATTTCTTCCCTTTCCCAATATAATACATTTTAGTTCTTATATATACTTTCTGTTTCTCACATCAAAGAAACAATGTAGTATTTAAACATGTGTGTCTGACTTACTTCATTTAAGAGTATGATCTCAAGATGCATCTATTTACCTAGAAATATCTCAAGCATATCATTCTTTATGGGAGAGTAGTACTCCATCATACTAAAAAAAATTTTTTTTCTTTATCCACTCATGCCCCAAAAAACTCCACCAAAAGATTTCTAGATTTAATAACCAAATTCAGCAGCATAGCTCTATACAAATCAACCCTCAAAAATCAATAGCATTCCTGTATACAAATAACAGACTCACTGAGAGGGAAATTAGGGAAACAGCATCTTTCACAATAGCACCCAAAAAGATGAAGTACCTAGGAATCAATCTAATGAAGGAAGTAAAAGATCTATACATTGAAAGCTACAGTACTTTGAAAAAGGAGATCGAAGGAGATAGAAAATGGAAGAATATCCCTTGTTCTTGGGTAGGAAGAACCAATACAGTGAAAATGGCTATACTCTCAAAATTATTACACAGATTTAATGCAATCCCAATTAAAATACCAATAGCATACCTCACAGAATTAGAGAAAACAATCCTAAAATTCATTTGGAACCAGAAGAAACCTAGAATAGGAAAAGCAATTCTGGGCAACAAAAACAAAGCAGGAGCCATCACAATCCCTGACCTGAAATTATATTACAAAACTACTGTAAAGTGGAACAGATCAGAAGATGCAAAAACAAATTTGAACACTCTCAATCACGTTATCTTTTACAAAGGGACCAAACACCCCCACTGGAAGAAAGATAACCTCTTTAATAATAGGTACTGGAAAAACTGGCTCTCCACTGGCCAAAGATTAAAACTAGACCCACATCTTTCCCCATGCACTAAAGGTAAAAATCAAAGTGGATCAAATATCTATATTTAAATGGAAATACTAAATCTGCTGGAAGATAGAATAGGTAGAACTCTTGTAAACATAGGTGTAGGCAAAAACTCAAGCTAGTTAGTTAACCAGCAAAGAGAGGGAAACTTCTAGGCTTACGTACAGATTTTAAAAAACAAGGAAGTTTGGCAGGATGGCAGGTAGCTCAGTGTTAGAACACTTGCCTGACATGCTTGAGGTTCTCGGTTCTATCAGCAACATCTATAAGAAAAGAGAGAGCAAGAGACGGAGGGAGGGAGGGAGGGACAGGGAGGAGAGAGAGAGAGAGAGAGTGCTCAACCAAAGAAGTACAATGAAGGAAATAATAAATATAAAAGCAGAATATAAATCAATGAGCAGAATACTGAAATAAAAGAGAAAATGTCAACAAGGCCTAAAAAGTCCTTTGAGAACATAACAACATTGATGAATTCTGATAAAATTGAACAAAAGAGAGAAAACAACTGTATTGGGAACTAAAATTGGCACATCATTATGGATCCTGCATACCTTAATAATGAGGGTACAATTATAACAACCTCAATGGATTTGAAACTATGGATGAAATGGACGAATTCCTACAAAAATCAATTTATTAAAATTGACACAAAAAGAAATAGAAATGAGTACTCATATCTATTAAATTTGTGAATTTGCTTTATTAATACATAAAATTATATTGAGAAACTGAATATGTGTCTTAATTATATAATAAGGATCATTTTCTAATTTATTTGTTCATAAAAATAAACAAATGTTTAATCTGTAATTTAAAACATTCTCACAAATAATCTTTATAAATGGTTTGACAGGTAAATTTTTCCATTAATTTGAAAAAGAGATAATATCTTGTACACAAAGTCTTTCAGAGAATTCAAATAAGAAAGAAATTATTTCCAATTCATTTTATTGGAGCAGCATAACCTCAGTACTAAAATCTTAAGTAAAAGCATTATGATAAAGAAAAAATACAGGTCACACATTCTCATGAATATGAATGTAAAGACCCTAAATAAATTTTAGTACACAAAGTCTAGCAAAATTTTAAAAGCAATAACGTACCAAAATAACAAAAAAAAAAAAATTATTCCAGGACTGGAAGGTTTTTCTAAAACTTACAAAAATTATTGTAACTCACCATATAGAAAAAATATATCATCATCTTAATAAATACAGTGAAAGGATTAGATAAAATTCAATACTTATTTTAAATAAAAATTCTGAACAGCCTAAGATTAGGAAATAGCCGTAATTTAATAGAGCATCTATAAATACCTAGATCAAATAAATATCTACCTCAGACTGATAATAAAAAGTGGAAGATTTCTTCCTGAGCCTGATAATGGCATAGGAAAGCTGCTCACCTTGTGGTGATAGAAAGCAGAGTGTTGGGAATAACTCGAAAGGAAGGGGCCAGGGACCAGATATAGTCCCCAAGGTCACACTGCCATCGCCGACTTTGTCCAGTTTGGTCCCATCTCCTAACCCATTCAGCTATGATCGCAACAATGGGTTTATCAAATTAATGCCCTCACAATCCAATCTTCTCTCCAACAGTCTCTTAATCTAGTCAAATTGAGTAGAGTTGGACCTTCCATGCCAATCTCTGCGTGAACTGAAAACTTGTGAACTAAATAATTATTGTTTAAAACCACTAGGTCTGGGAAAATGGTTTGTGATACAGCAAAAGAAAGCTATAACAATCTTCAACAGAAAAGAGCAGAAGGATGCTTAGATAAGTACAATTTAAATTTGGTTATAAGGGGAACAGTAATGGCAGTTACTAAAAATGCTAGTTAAAGTACTGAAGAAATGAAAGGTAGATGAATTATATATTTTGTCATGGGGTAAAAGTTAATAGCTAAAAGCTGCTTTAAGATTGTTTGACATTGGTGCCAGTAAGGAATATATCGGCCCACCACATCATCAGGTAATGGCTAGTTTCATTTTTCAACCTAGTTAGATCATGGCACCCAATGGCCAAAAATTACTTTAGGTCCTTTTGTGAAGGTATTTTTAAAATGAAATTAACAAATAAAAGATGAAACTTGGATAATGCAGATTACCTTCCATAATGAGGATGGATATCATCCAAACAATTGAAGGCCTCGACAGGAAATTTTTAAAAAAGATTTACCTCCTCAATGGTAGGTAAAATTTTGCCAACAAATTGCCTTTGGATTCAAGCAGTTACTCTTTCCTGTGTGTCCTGACTGCCGGTCTAATATTTCAGATTTTGGAGTTCCTACTCTCTATAATCACATGAGCCAGTTACTTAATATAAATCTATCTCTCATGCCTCTCTCTATAGATTTAGATAGAGAGACAGAAATACAGACACAAGCACAAATAAAACAGGTCCTGAGGAAACTACAGTGAATGAGGTAAATGCAGTCCCTGTCCTCATGGAGATTATATTATAGCAAGGAAGGAACAAAACAAAAATAAATATAATGGGGCAAGAGGGTGAGGGGTTGAGGATAGGAAGAAAAGGAAGGGAAGATGAAGAAAAATAAAGAAGCAGAATAAGGAATGGGACCTAATGGAATTAAGGGGGTTATGTTAGATCAGCAGGATGACTTCCTCTACCTAATGGGCAAAGGACATCCACGAGTAAGAAACAAAATCTCCACTCTAAAAACAGTAGGTTTGAAGACCTCGTGGGTTACCCCTTTCTGGAAGGGGGGCAAGGAATTTTCAAGAATTATGTTTGACAGCTACTAAATGTAATCCTATAGGAAAAGTGCTCACGTAGACATAAATACAGCCTTTTAACAAAACTAATGTTACGAGAATTTTAGTTTTGGTTTATTGAGTAGATTGAAAAATACAGTTAAATCATATATGGGGAAAAAAGACCATGATTAAAATACTGTATTCTTTAACATTCTTTGGTCAAAAGTAAAGGCACACATTTTGGCTGAGAGAGGATGATTCTGTCCTCAAAATCAATGGGAAAGCAGAGCCATGCATTTTCAATAGTGGACATGAAATTCAATTTGATTCACAATGGTTCATGCAGATTTCTTTCCAGGTTATTTTTATATTAAGGCATGTCTAAAAAGTCTCAACCTACATTTAAGTTTAAGTTTCCCAGACTTAGTAAGTAACTGCTATAGTAATGAGTTCTTATGTCTTAATTTGGTCCGCTCCAGATGTTAGTGTCTAGATGGTTTCTTTTTCATTCTCCATCCCTCTGCATTTCCTTAAAGAATAGTACATTTGTAAATATTCTGATTTTCTTTTTTTCTATTGGGGGAGAGGTACAGCAAGAGAACAAGAAGAAGCAGGGTGGGCAAGAAGTTTAGGGTCTCACCTATTATGATGATTTGACTAATTTACCTGTTGGAGTAAAGTTGGGGGAGAACAAGTTGGGAACTTCACAGAAACTGTGATAGCCTCTATATTTGTTGAAGGGCATAACGCTGAGAAACATACATTCAGACTTTGTGATGTGCTTCCCCCAAGGCAAGGTATGATATTGGTGGTCCTTTTTGAGTAGGAAATAAAAATTCTGCTGCAGAGCTGGTGTGCTCACTCCCCTCCCCACATATTTATTGAATCAGACAGATGAGCCCATCCTATAACCAGCATTACTGAATAACCGCCAGGAAGAACTTGGTTTATATATCCAAACTAATCCAGTAATGCATAGAGTATATAAGAACCTGCATTTTAGACCCAACTGGTAAGCAGCTTGGTGGCAGCTGAGAGATACGGGATTGCTCTCCAACAGCTATGGGAGCACTTGTTCAAGGGCAGTGGTTATCAAATTTTAGTATGCATGGGAATGAGCTAGAGTACTCACTAAAAATGCAGATTCCATGGCCACAATCCTAGCAGTTCTGAGGCAGAAGATCTGGAATAGAGCCCAGAAATCTGCTTTGTAATAAGCAGACTCAGGTGATTCTGATGCAGGTAGTGGAAAACCACATTTTGAGAAGTATCATTCCTCAAAGCTACTAGTCACTATTCAAGATTTTTAGAAGCTAAAAATGATAAAGAGTCTTTCAACCAATCTTTCTGCTTGGTTTTTGACAGCTGAGTCTAAACCACAGCTGGTAAAGAGGTTGGATAATGGCCACAGATAGGTTTGATCCCTTGGGATAGAATATTTAAAATGATTTTGGGACCTCTGTTTCTCCCCCATCAGTAAGGAGTTTGGAAGGCAGCCACGACTGGGCTAGAAATCCAGCTGGCACAAAAATTGGAAGACAATCCTTTGTGAGGTCTGGGTTCAATATCTAACTGCTAAAGAGCTTGGCTGTCTGCCTTGTGTGCAGGCAATCTCCAATTGATACAATGCTTTGATAACATGAGCAATGTAGGTTAAATACAGGAACTATAAGGAACTTAGATAAAAGTCCTAAGACCTAAAGTTTGGTCCCCAAATGGCATGGAACTTGGACAATATTTGGGAATGAATTTACTCCTCAAATGGTAAAAGTTCTGGATGTCAGGAATGAGGTCTGGGTTCAATCTCTTGTCATTAAAAAGCTTGGAAGACCAGCCTGGGGTCTGGTTTCAATCGTCAGATGGTAAAGAGTTCAAATGACAACAATGGTTTCTAGGTTCAAGTGAAAGCTGACAAACAGCTTGAAATAAACTGCAAGGTCTGGGTTCAATCTCGAGATGTTAAGGGTTTAGATAATTGTCATGAGGAATGAGATCAGCTTGGAGGATTCTAAAAGTCTAGGTGAGGTAGCTAAGAATCTGCACCAGATGATTGGAGATAACTTGTGATCATGATCCACGTGGGAAAGGATTTAGATAGTGGCTACTCTTTTCAGATTAGGAGATAAGGTGCTCAGATACCATTGATCTGGTGCTACATATTTAGTAATGTAGAAAGAAGTTTGAATTGCAGCCATAGGGTAAGAAAATGTACATACAAGTACTAGATGGTGAGATAATTTTGCAAGAGAATATTATGCGACTTCTCCACATCCACAACTATGGAGAGGAACACAGGCACCAGGCCCGGGAATGTGATTTCTGAAATAATGGAACTCTTTTGCCAGGACTTTTCCTGACAGAACGACTGTTTTATACGGCTAAGAGAGCAGATGTCTGAAAAGCACTGAAATCTACAATGTGTGTTTCTAAGTGAGATGACAGCTGGCACCACTGCATAAAATCTTGTTCTTACTTTTACAGTTTCATTAATACTCTTCTTTCTGATATTCTGATTTATCAACAAACAGCAGTTTCTGGAAACATTTAAAAGTGTTCTCAAATAGTGGAGAAGCGAACAGGTCTCCAAGCACCTAACAAACCATGAGGCTCTTAAAGAGGCAAAAATGGAACTGGACTCCTTGGGGAGCAAGCAAAAACTGAGCCATGATTACCCAGTAAGTTTCTTAGGTTTCTTTATTCTTTGGCCTTATAAACAAAGGTGAGTTTAGAAAAAAAGATGGCCTTATTAAGAGATTAGTTTAGAGCAGAGGTACATCTGCCAAAGCCTTCTATGCTTTTTGAAATTTAGCAAGTTCTAAGAAATAGCTTTTAAGGAATAACTTACTTTGGACTTCTGGAACATATTAGAAATCTGTTTTAAAATATTGCTATTATAGTGATATTGTTATTAATAGGTAACATTTATTGAGCAGTAATGAAATGATAGATACTGAATGAAACATTTTACATGTACTAGTTTATTTAATCTTTAACATACTCCTATAAAGTAGGTCTTGTTATTATCCTCAGTTTATAGATAATTAAATTGAGACACAGATGTTAAGGCACTACTGCACTCATCACCTTTTCCTAAAATCAAAATAAGAGCACATTTCCTGGCATTCTTCACACTTACATTGTAATCATGTCATTAAATTCATCTAGTAAGGGATGTAGATAGAGTCATACAAACCAATTTTGAGCTTAAATCTTTAAAACATTTGGTAGACTCCACAGACCTTTTTCTGTAACCCTGCCAATAGTAACTAGAGAGAGTTTTTTAGATGATATGACAGGATTCAGGGGATGCCTAATATGCCTCAGCTAGACTTTAAACAAGAAATAAATCTTAATTAAATGAAGACATGTTATGTAGACATCTAAGATGCTACTGATTGCATATGCGCTATTATTTTACATAGCACTAAGGAAGAAAATAAGTTCCAGATAATGACACCCAACTACAGTAAAAACCACTCAATAAATGTTACATTTATTTCAGCGATGTTTCATTGTGAAAAAATGGCAGTGCTTAGATTCCTCACTATCAGGACTTGGGAGAGAATTTCAAGATATTTCAAATAACTAAAAATGGGGCACCACAATTTGTAATAGCTAAGTCTTGGAAACAGCCTAAATCCCCAACAGCCAATGAATAGCTAAAGAAAACGTGGTTTTTCTACACAATGGAGTACTACACAGCCATAAAAAGGATAAACTAGAGTCATTTGTATGTAAATGGATGTTCCTTGAGAACATACTATTAAGTGAAATAAATCAGACACTCATGAGTACACATTGAATTGTTTCTCTGATATGAGAAACCATAACTGTAAATAAGGACAAAGAGGTGTAATAGATATTATATAAAAGGAAGATAATATACAAAGGAGAGGAGAACTAGAAAGAGAGAAGGGGGAAAAGCAAGAAGGGAAAAAGGGAAAGAAAGGGGAAACGGAATTCATGGAGAAATGTGAATAAACCTGCTGGGGAGGGGTGGGGAAGAAGGGGGAGAACCAAGATGTACCATGTACATGTACGAAATAAATGTGATGAATGTGATCATTATATGTACAATGCACCAATACATGTTCTTGGTTGAAAATTAAAAAAAAAATGGAGCAAGGTAAACTTCAAAGAGGATAACAATTGTAACTGATTTAAAATCACAAAATATATTTAACTCCATTAATCTATATTGATACATTAAGAATGAATTGTTTTTCCATGGAAGACAGTAGAGAACAAATTCATATCCTTGAAAATGGTAAGTAAGGGAAAAGAATCAATCATTTATCTTCTTTCCTACATTAACTGTACCACCAAGTAACCAGTAAATGAGGTGATGCAAAATTTTAAAAAAGTATCAAAACCAATAAATTAAAAAGAAATGATAGAACATCACCATTTTGTAATATCCAATGAGTCAAAGCATTTGGACAATGAACATCAATAGCTACTACTACCATAAAAAGAGAAACAACCAAACATCATGTCCCTCTTGATGAAAAAACTCAGAACTACATAGACTTGCTCAGAAATTCTCAATGTACAGACATGGATCCTGGAACTCTTTTTAACAAATCAACGAGGTCCTTGTATTTCCAGCTATGTATCTATGAGGCCAGGTTTTGTTCATATACTTCAAATAAAATAACATAATAAAATAGATTGAATATAAAAGCAGATACAATAATGCAGTTATCTTGGACAAGATATTAAAGAGATTTTTGAAAAAGGAAAATAATATCAGTATTCTCATTAGATATATTTTTTCACATGGTAACATATAGGTAATTATGATAAAATATTATTTATTTTAGTAATAGGTTTATTGTTGCTATTTTAAAATGAGTAATTACATAAATATTTAAAAATATCTCAGTTTTAGTTTATAATATGGGAAATATTAATAAATAACACCACGTAAATTTCTGAGGGGGCCTTCAAAGAAATTAAAATTTTTAAGAGTTATTGGTCTTGCCAAAGAGTTCAAACTTGTCTGATCGAACCTCTAGATCTAACTATTAATTTTCAGGAAATACAGAGGACAGAGGAACGTATTGTATTATAATGTAAGTATGTAACTCTACAAGTCACATGCCCCAGAGGTTTTTGCAGAAAAAACTGTAACGAATAGAAAAGAGGAGAAATATTAAAGTTAAAACACTTCAAAAACATGAAATTTATTTAAAAATTAATAGTTGAGACCAAACTATTGGGTCTAGGAATGCATTCTTGGATAATAAAGGCATGTGGAGGTTCATTGGTGCAATATACAGTCTTGATAAGGGTACAGAAACTTATCAGATAGTTTATTTAAAATCCATAAATCATCTACAGAAGTTAAGATAAAACTATAATAGACTAGTCCTAGAAATAGGTCAGTGAAAAATATGTGATCTGTATTTCACTACAGCATGTCTTTATTTATGTAGGTAATGAGCCATGTAAAGAGCATTTACCTACTCATGTAGACATAATGAAAATACGGAAACTTTATAAAACGAAGCCCAAGCCTACAGCCATGCAACACTGAGGCTGAATATTTAAATGCAGAATTTAGGAAAGATAATTTTCTCATTGATGACTAGTGACACAATTCTCATAGCACTACTGTTGCATTTGACAGTGGTCTGGAGGCTCCACACTATAAGATTCAAACCCTTCCTGCAACCTTGTCAGTATTCTGTTCTTGAAAGATAAAGTGGAGATTAGTTAAATAAATGAAGTATAAAAAGGTGAATAATGCTTCTGTAATCATGAATTTAACTTCATTGTGTATTTGTTAAGTACACAGAACACCTACAATGTTCAAGAGACCATGCTAAACTGAAGGGATATACAGAGATGAAATTAACAGGAGCCTCAGCCTCCAAATTCTCAAAATTTTAAAGCAAAATGGGGGCATGCACAATAAATAAATAGTTATAATAAGAAGTCTATGGGTTAGGTGACCAGGCCTGATTAGTTTTTCTGTCCTTCACAGAAACACAGTATTAAGTGTTCAAATAACTGAACACCTAAAGGAATGTGGCAAGTTGTCCATTTCCCCATCTTGTCGATGCTCCTGGCCTCCTCAGTCCTCAACTGACCTTTGTGAAGCAGAGCTCTCCTGACAATGTGCGTATGGGTTCATCTGTGGATCTAATGTACAATAAAGCACAGTGAAAGAGTTATTGTGATTGGAAACAGGGAACATCCAGGCTCACATGCAGATGTGATAATGGTAAACAAAATTTTCCAAGAATGGTTTTTAAGATAATCTTTGAGAAGCAGAAGAGGGAGAGATTAATCACCTGCACAATATTTTAAACATTAAAAAATATGTATATGTTATACACATTCTTATTTAAACTTTATGGCAATCTTCTAGCTGTATTTTTTTAGATAAGATCATTAAGGCTTGGAGAAACTCTGACTTGTCCAAAATATCCCAGCTGGTGATCTTAAACTCAAAAGTCTTATTTAGTTGTCTTATTTAATGTCTATTGTTCACTCTAGTAGATAAACTACCCTTTAATTAAAAAAACCTCCCATTAGGATGGGAGGAATTCAGAAGACCTTAAATAAAGAAAAGTGAATTAACAGTTGATATGGGCTGTATGATATGGGGGATAGAGGAGATGAGTAGAAATAGTTGGAAATAGGTGGATGTGGGTAGCAGAAGGTTCAGAAAAGCCAGCTATTGAGTTTGGACTTTATCCATAGATACTAAAAAGATCTGAGCAGAGGAACACTATGAAGAGTAAAAGCAGGAAGGTAGACTAAATCTGACAGAATAGTGGAAGAGGAGAAACGTAGAAACAGATTTGGCAGTTGGGAGCTATCTCATTATCATTAGGAAAGGGACAAAAAGGGATCTGAGTAGGGTGAGACCAGTGGGAAAGAAAAGATGGAGGAAAAGAGGAGATAGACCCCACAGGACTTGAAAATAAATTGGATTTGGAAAGAGACAAAAGAGGGAAAAGGATTCAGAAAAAAACTCCAAGTTCTTAAGCTTATGTAACTCAGAGAAATATAGTGTCATCAACCAAAACATAAAATACAGAAAAAAAAAAAAAGATCTTTGGGAAGAAAGGATTAAGTCACATTTCAGTCATACTGACATACGTGAAAATGGTTTAAAGAAATTAGCATGTTTAATCTGGAACAAAGGAAGTCATATTATCCATGTTTTTAAAAGAATAGGGGTGATCAAAATATACAATGAATATTTAAATATAAACAAATTATTAGATAAAAGACACACTGTCATACATATTGCATCATCCTTGCCACTTTCTGAAGCAGTTGTGGAAGTCCTCTTTCCCATTTTTAATGAGGTTTGATTAAAAAAAAATACAGTGAATAATGTTGCCCAGTGCAATCCACTGGGCTTTTAGAAACATTATAGTGTGTTCTCAATCCATGTTATTCACCAGATCTGGCATTGCATGACTTCTGGCTCTTCCACAAAGACAAACTGACCACCAAAGGTAAATGTCCTAAGTCAATTCAGCCCACGAAGCAGCCACAATAGCACAACTAAGGATACTCACACACACACACACACACACACACACACACACACAAAGACTTCCGGAACTGCTTCAGAAAGTAACAAAAATGATGAGATAAATGTTTTCAAAGAGAAGAGGACTACTTGAAGGGGATTAATGGCAATATGTCTCTTATTATAATCATTTTTTTCAAATTTAAATGCACTGTATTTTCTATCACAACTTGTAGCATTGGGCTTTTCATAATTCTTCATTCATGACACTCTCTAACTGTTGTTTGGTGAACTAATTGACACTTATGAACTTAACACCCAACACAAGAACTAAAACAATAACAACACACACTTACCAATATGCTCTCTCCCTGTGCTTTGTTTCTCTGGTAGTAATTGTTCTGAAGTAATTACTACTCCAATCTTCTATTTATGATTCACTTGGTTTTTTAGAAAATACAGGTTCTTACAGAAATATAATTCTACAGGAATAGAAAGATTCCTAAAAACTATGGCTCTAAATTTTAACTGTATTTCACCTTATAAAAAATCTTGACTTTTTATACTCATACTGTAAGTAATCTTCTGGAACTTGTCTTTTGCTCTCAGTTGTGTTGCTAAGCTTCATCCTAGCCTCTGTGTACCTACAATGTGTCTTTAGAACCATATTCTTCCCAGAAATATAGATGCCCATGAATTAGGGGAAGCAATCACTTCTTCTGAGCATATAGTCCTTAAGGATGGTTTTTCAATAATTTTAATTTAATATGTAAAATGAGACTTATGAAGAATATGATAAAAATGAGGTGTGATAAAACAGTAAATGTTTAAAATTTAAAAAATTATTACCATAAAAGACATATTGTTATTATTTCCCCTCAAAATAATCTCTTTTGTTTATCCTATAATTCTTGCCACTTTCTGAAGCAATCCTGAAAGTCCTCTTTCATGAATCTCAGTCGTGTCATCATGGCTGCTTCAATATCCTGAATCAATTCAAAACAATTACTTTTCATGGTCATTTCGACTTTGGGGAAGATCCAGACATTGCATGGTGTCGGGTCTGGTAAATAAGGTGGATGAGGAGATGTGGTAATGTTTTTATTTGACAGAAATTGCCACAAATATTTGGCCAATGAGATGTGATCAAAACTATGGTGAATATTTAAATTAAAAAATTATTATAGTAAAGGACACATTGCCATTAATCTCTCTCAAAATACTCAGAATATTGTCTTTGAACTTATCTCGCCATTCTTGGCAATGTGTCCTTCACTGTAATGTCTTTTTTAAAAATTTAAACTTCACTGAATTTTTGACTTCTCTTTGTACAATGGCTTTCTTTAGTAGAATGTAAATTGCATAACTTTCAGCAAAAATTCGTTTTCCTTTTTTACTGCCATAACATCTCCTTGTCTGATTCATAATAGAGTCTCAAGAAATATTTTTTTGCATATGTTGAAGCAAAGAAGCTATTATACAAAAACAGTGCGGTCTAAAGACAGATAGTTACCTAAAAGCAACAACATAGTCAGCCTCCAAGCTTTGCATGGCTATGATGTCTGCCTCCAAAAGTCTATTCTCATAAGGGATGGTGTCCAGATAGATAGAATTGTTGTAGTGGACCTTGCCAAACAATCCACCTTATTGTTTTATAGTCATGTCAACACGACACACTGCATGTTAAAATTCTATACTGGCAAATGTAGGAAATGGTTGGTGCCAGAAATGAGACTCCAATATAGAACACAATACATTCTCAATCATTACAGAATTTGAGTGAAATAATGATACAGTTAATTCAAAAGGTATTTGTATTTGTGCTGGGGATTTGGGCACTTTTTTTTTTTTTTGTGCTGGGGATCTAACTCAGAACCTTGTGCTTGCAAGGCAAGCACTCTAACCACTGAGCCAAATTCCCAGCAGGGCACTTATTTTTGAAAATGGAAAAGTTTGGGAACTATTAAATAGAATTTCAATAATTAAACTATAACATACAGGTTAATGGGAAAATGAACAAAAAGTTCCGCAAATTCCCTAACTTAGTTCCTGCTAAAAGTTATTCCCAACCCTATACTCAATGTTCAAAGTAGGCATAATATCACTTATCATGCAAAACTAACATTCTACAAAAAAAATCTACAAACAATAAATTTTCTTTTCTTTCTAAATGGCTGCATTTATGTACTACTCCTTCCCAAGGGTAGAAGAGGGTATTGGAATGTTTGGGGTTCAAAACTGCCAAGTGATGAGTTTACTCCCTGGTGAGAAGCAAATAAAACCTTGAGTCTTCTAACTTAACTTTAGATACATATGTATCTTCTAGTTTTAGAAAATGTTGTTATTACCTCAATTCTAATTCTGGTTAAAGACAGCTTCTCTTTTTTTTCCTAGGATAGTAGTTTCATTGGAAGACAGGAATTCCTTGGCACTTCTGAAGAGTTGCCAGTAGCAGGGGCTCATTTAAATTAGACATGAATTAACCTGGTTCTATTTATAAGCTATGTGACTTTAAGCAAATCACTTGCCTACTCGGAGCTTAATTTTCTTCACTGTGAACTGAGGAATTAGAATTGATGATTTCTTAGGTATCTTCCAGCTCTGAGAGTCTCTAGATTGAAAAAGTATAAAACTGGGGAAGAGAGCTTCCTCAGAAGCGACCTGCCTCCTCAGAAGGCATATTGAAGATTAAAGACTTCAGAAAAGACAGTGGATCTACATGAAGTAATCTCTAGATTAGAAGAGTTTTCATTCAAACTGCTTGGATTTTTCAATTCAGTGTATGATATTAAAGTATTCATTTTCTTGTAGGTTTTGATAATTATTTAAATGATAATACATTTAACAATAATTTTTTTAAAGCTGGACAGTCGATTAAGGAACCGACACTTTTGTCAGTGTAGGACTGGACAATAGATTGTAAGATCTAGACTTTTTTCACTGTCTGACCGATCCACAGGAAAGTTTCAGAGACAAAGATAGAGAAATACTAACAAAATGAAAAGGCACCTGTTATGGTTTGTGTCTGGATATCCCCCCAAAGCCTCATGTGGTAAGAGATAGCTGGATCTAGAGTGTGTGGTTACTAAATTAATCCACTGATCGGTTTGGCATGGTTCTGCTGGAATCAAGGATGTGAAACTAAAATTAAGGGTGGGAGTGCTACCCGCCCTAAGGCCAGGTAGCCTAGATAAGATACAGGAAGAAGCTAACTAGATGCTTGTTTGCATTGCTTATTTGCATACATTCCTTGCATTTCCTCACTTTACTTTGCTGCCGGTGGGCTGCGGGTCTGCCATGCCTGTCTGCCATGCCGGTCTGCCATGCCGCCCTGCCTCGGACCCAGCGGACTATAGACTGAAACCTCTGCAGACTGTGAGCTAATAAACCTTTCTTCCCCTAACTTTGGGTGTCAAGTATTCTGTCCCAACAATGAGAGAAAAGTAACTAAGACAGCACCATAGATTAGTACTGATCATAGATTTACCACGGTTGCATCCACATCTCTGCTAGCTTACCAATCAGCCATATGATCTAAGTAAGTCACTTAGCCTCTTTAAAGCATTTACTTTTAAAATTATCTACCACATATTTGCCATACACTATGTTCTAGTAATTATGTTGGCTTACATTATATACATTTTTAATATTTATAATAAAATAATTTATAATATTTAAAACATTAATATTTATAATAAATGTCATTCAGTATTACAATTCCCATTTTACAGATGCAGAATCTGAAACTCAAAGTGCTAACATTGAGATTACCAAAATCCTAACCCCAGCCTTCTAACTAAAATGCCCAATTTCTTTCAAGTGTGCATCTCCATTAGAAAACTATACCAATCAAGAATATTTCAATTTTTTGCAAGCTAAGGTAGCTGTTACATGCCATTAAGATATTAAGGCTCTGACTGAAAATATTGTCAAAATGTGACACAAGTGTAGGTTAACTCCTGACGTTTTTACTGGGTGGGGAAAGGTATCAAATGATGGCTAGGAAGAAAGAAGGGGGGATAGTTCTAGGCACTTTATCTGTGCCTCGGAGCGAAGCAAGGATGAAAAAGGCTTGGCAAAAGGGAAATAGTTTGCAGTTTGTCAAACTAAGAGAATGGGGTCAAAGCAGGAGAGCTCATTCCTTCACTACTTTTACCCCATTCAAATCAAGACAGTAGTGCAGATGGATGGATGAGTAGCCCAAATGTCTTTCATTTTCAGTTTCTCAACTACCTTTATTGTTTTTTACAGGTGGCTAGTGACAGTGATGACATATTTGGTGTTGTCTCTTCCCTGTCTATCTCTCTTGTGAGTACCAGATCTATATAGCAAATTGTAGTGTTTTTGCTTAAAAAATTGACATGGGAATATTGATAAAATGACCAAATTTTTATGAGATTATAATCTCTAAAGGCCATTCTCAAGGAGAACATTCTAAAAGTCATATGAACAATGGCAGTATTTTTGTATTTTCCATGGTGAACACTTTGATGAACAATCCTCAACCAGATGCATAAAGCCTGTTCTTGGGTTGATTATCTTGTTCTCCTTTTGAGTATCATTGCTTCGCAGTCACACCTGGTGTGTATCTCTGATGTGGCTGGAAGCAGGCTGGACAGAGGACTTCCCGTCTACTCTCCAGTGTGTCCTGGCCAGTGCACAGGTGTGTCATGGACTAAAAAATAAGGTTGGGAACTGGAGCATTTTCAGGCTGAAAGCAGCTGGAGTCTTTAGAGCACAGACTCCTACTGATTGTCTTGGGTCCTCTCAGTAAAGGAATGAGAGCTTTTAATTATTAGTAGTTGTGTTTCCCAACCCATATGAATTTTTTTTTCCACTTTGAATATTTCCCTCTTGAACAGATGCAAAAGAGGTCTTAGTCCTGGCCAGTGGTGTGGGATTTCTGTTTCCTATCAAGCATAATAACCAAGGATTCTCTTTACAGCTATAGTTTATTCATCATCACATAGGTTTGTTTTTGTCATGGCTGATTTATATTATTACAAACTGACTGACTTTCCTTTATGAAACTTAAAAAATAAACTAGGCCAAACTCCTATACCATCTTTTTGGAATTTTAAAAAAGAAAGTCAAAGTCTAAATTTTTGATAGCTATGTCATGCCATACCTACCTACCTCCTGGGATTAGAATACAGATATATTTGTCTAAAAGTGATTTGAAAAGCAAAATTTTCTGTGTATATCCAACATACAATTACTTGGCTATGAAGCATATTAATCCTGAATTTTGAGGTTAATGATCAGATTAAAAGTAACCAGAAAAAACAGTTCAAGTCTATATATAAATATGCTAAGTATGTAGACAATGCTTTGCTACATATCTCTTGCATACATTGCTTCCTCATGGTCAAGGAAATCCAGGAGTAGTGTAGCATCTGCTGCAATTTCCTCTAGAATAACTTATGCACAATTCAAACAGCTTCTTAATGACAAAACTTTTAATAAAATCTGAAAAATAAAAAGCTACTGAAACTCAAGCTGACAAAGAAGGATATTAAACAAATGTTCTTTTCTGTGAGCTTCATTAAGGCAGCTGCCAAACAGCTATAGTGGCACATTGTTATCAATGAAAGGGCTCACACTGACGAGTCCAAGAGTTGAATTCTACAATACTGTTCTGTACATGTCAGACAATATGTACCTATAGAAGCAAAAGGATCTCATGATTTCTGAGAAGTTTAACACAAACATAAACTACAGAGGAAGAGTACTGACAAGTAAAAGTTAATCCAAGCCTATCCTTGCATAGTTAGGCATGGTCATCTCTTCAGCTCACCATTCACCTTCAGTTATAATAATAACATTTAACAAGAGACACTCACTCAGAGCAACTAAGAGATTTACCCAAAGGTATGTGACCTAACCTAAGAAAATTCTTGTACCTAAGCAACTGAGCCCCAGAAAAACCACAACAATTGACCCTTTAGCTAGTTCTAGGTAAAAAATTGCCAGATTATTCCCAAATGAGGCAAATGTCAAACTACACAAATCACATAATCTCTGTATATCATTTATGTCTTTCTGGTTACAAAATGTAGCTCACCACATTGTATGGGGGCATTCTAAACCATCTTCAGTCAAAAATACTACCAAGTTATAGATCCTTTTCTTTCTTTTTTCTTGTGCAAATAAACTGTGTTAAACAGAAATGGTCTCCATTTCTCTTTTAAAAACACATACATACATGTATATATGGAAAGGATCATATTAGACATACATAAAACTACTCTGTACTTTACAAAAGGCAAAGCAAGCATAGACAACATTATTTTACAAAGTCAAAATAAATAAGCATAACAATAAGCTAAGATTTGACATATATGGCAAGCATTCTACTGTTTGCAAGAGGAAATACATTTCAAGATTCAAAGTAAACTAGGCAAGAAATCTAGCTGTACAGAATAGGTTTTTAAAAATCAAATAAAAAATGTTTACCAGAACCTGGGGGTGTAGTTCATTGGTACAGTGCCTGCCTAGAATATGCAGGACCCTGGGTTTGAGCCCTAGCACGACAAAAAAAAAAAAACAACAAATCGAAACCTGCCAGGGTAACCAAGTCATACATTCATCACCAGTAAGTTAAGGAACAGATTGCAAGGAGCTTTGGAGGTAAAGATCAAGGCTTTAATATAGCCATAACATCTTTTAGATAGAGAGGAAAGATCAGAACTGGAGAAGTGGGAAGACTCATAATTAGCTATAAGATTAGGCATGTTAAAATTTTAAACTAGCCTTATCTAAGTTCAGCAATTCATTTTTAAAAAGTAAAAAGAAAACTGAACTGACAAATTTTGTTCTTATTTGATTTATGAAAAAGGAATAGTTAAAATACCAATGATATCACTTTGGTAGTTTTATACAAGTTAGTTATTTGTCCTAAGTAATTAGAATCACTTAGACAAAGTCAGGCTGGTACTACTTTTCCCTTACCTGGTCTTAAAAGACAGCCAGGAGAAATAGATTGTAACTAGGAGGTAAATGAGAGAGTAAGATGAAAACTGATTGTAAAATTCAAGATTTATTGTGAATCCATACCAAACTGAGATGTAGACAAACTGGTGTCCACTGTGTAGCATCCCCCACTTTAATTTACATTCAAAGAACTATTGCAATAGATATTTAGCAAAACTTATGACCATGCACTTTTTCTAGCCTCCTACAAACTGAGGGTATAAACTGACAAAAGAAATTGTGAAAGGCAGATGAACTCTTTCACTTGTCACTAGAGGCCTACTGACCTCCTTTGAACAACAGCTAAGATGTTGCTTATATGCATATTACATTACTGAATCATTTATTTATTTATTTATAATTTATTCAACTTGATTGTTTGTTTCAAAACCCTCTGCCAAGCTATATGTTATCTGGCTGAGTGCCAAAATAAAAGTTTCAAAATGTAAATTAAATACAAATGACAAAAGCCACATCTGAATAGTTACAAATGTAAGGCATATCAAAATTTTCATAAATATCTTGTCATTAATATTTGAAAAATCCCTATGCAATAGAAAAATTATGGAAGGCCAAGCCATTTTATTGTCATTGCTAAATATGAAGGAACAGAAAACTTTCTTTAGAAGTTCTAAGCATTGTGGAGGGCTTCTGAAGAAAACATGAAGGGAAGAAGTTTTTCCTCTTATGTTTGCCATAAAACATTGAGACTATTTGTTCCATTCTCTCTAGGGAAGTAAGGTGCTTCATCAAACACAGCTCTAACTTCATCAAACAAAGATCCCTGTATTTTGGTTTTTTCCCAATATTGTTGCCTTTGGTATTGACAGTGGACAGAAATTAAAAAAAAAAAAAAGACCTTTCCTATCTTTACATTATTCTCATTTTCTTTTTTTTTGTCTGTAGTCCTCCTAATCTCATCACCTCCTCTTTCTTTGGAACTCCTTTGTTTTCCACATATAACATTAAGAAAATGTCTTGGCAGAGTGAGGTAGCATGATTTAGAATAAAATGGCAAAGAAAAAAGCTCTATGTTCCCTAAAAACCTACATGTCTACAATAATCTCTTCCTCAGCATCAAGTACTCCATTTAAGTATATATCAAGTATGTGAAACCATTTTATAAACTATAAAGTGCTAGACAAGTGAAAGGAAATGTTGTTATTTTCTTTATCTTCCCTCTGGTCTTTTGTCTAGGTTGGATAATCACTAATAAGACAAGAAGCAAGTATCTCAATAATTTAAAAAATTATATTAAGAAAAGTAATCTGGAATAATATAATGAGAAAAGATTGTTTTCTTTTATTGGTGAATTGAAAATCTTAAAGGCAAGAATGAGAATTTTAAAATGAATATATCTTGGATGTTCTCATTTCTCTTTAATTTCCTTTCGGCTGCATTCCTTATACTATATATTCATGCATACTTTGCACCATAATGATTATTTTATAAGTTGATATTTTATAAGAAGTAGTTTATTGTGTAATGAAGCAGAGAGGGAATTGTATCAAGGTTCACTTGCAAGAAATTCAATTATGAAATGCTAAATGTGATGCTTACACAGAACAGATTGAAATGCTTTTTTGGGGGAGGGAAGGTATTATTAACATTTGCTTGTTAAGACCAACACTTGACTTTTCAACTTTCCACTCAGGAAATAAAATTATATTCTAAAGAGCAGTAGCATAGTGATCTATAAATTTCTTTAATTGAAATTCAGCAAACATGTTTGAGTCTATTGCTACACATAAGATACTATTCTAGGAGAAAATGAGAAAGAACAAATATAACTAAAGATATAACTGGAGCCTTTAAGGAATTGAAATTATGGTAAAGGGAATATAAAAGAGCCCATAAATTGTGAGGAACATGAAAACTAGAACGCACACTAAGAGATAGGGATACTCACTACCAGATGAAGGGCAAGAAAAACCAGGCCTTCTGTACTTGTTTGGTTTTACACAAAGTTGTTCTAAGTTATTCTCCTTATAAAATGTACTTGCTTGTAATAACTAATAAGCTAAAAAGTGAGAAAAAAATCTCTTCAACATCTTTAAAAGTTCCAGAGTTAACTCACTGGACCTCTGATGTCTGCTTAGGTGCAAGAAGCAGAAAAGACAAACAGTCTACAACCTTTCATCCTTAATAAACAGAGATGGTAGGATCCTGGGACAAATCCAAGGCCTAATAGCTACCTACACCTAGAACAATCACTGAAAAGTAGTCTTTACCTAAGGAGGCCTTGATATTAGCATGAAAGCTACCCAGCAGAAGCAATCTGCAAGCTTCAACACAGAAAACAAAGAAGAAAAAATAGAGTATGAGAACAGCGAACCAAAATGCCCCCCAAAGCTCCCAACTTCCTCAGGAAAATCCAGGGGGCATTGAGGAGGACGAAATCAAAAGCTATATAGCTGAAATTTCTGAAATGGTAGCAATGAAAGCAACAAAGCAGATGAATGAGACTCTTGATGAATTTAAAGCAGAGATAATTACACAGAAAATAAAGAAATGATGACCATAATAAAGGAAATGATTAGTGAATCTAGAGTAGATACAGATTAAAAAAATATAGAGGAATGGAAAAACATATAAACTATGAATGCCCAACACAGAAAAGAACTGAATTCCATAAAACAGTCTCAAACAAAAATCCAGGGTATTAAAAATTCTACTGAAAGTACATGCAACAGAACAAGCAGCGCAAAAAGAGAGTATCAGATCCAGAATAGAGGGTTATGGTTAGTGATCAACAAATGAAAGATTCCTTAAAAATAGCAAGGGAGCATGAAAAATCAGTCCAACAGCTGCTAGACCATGCAAACAAGACTGATCTACAATTAATTAGAATCAATGAAAAATCAGAAGCTACCACAAAAGGCATAAAAATCCAGTTTACAAAAGTAATAGCAGAAAATTTTCCAAGCATGGATAAAAAATTTGACATACAGATAAATCAGGCATATAGCTATTATCAGAAGAACTACACTAAGACATATAATAGTCAAGATTCCAGGAATATTAAAAGTTGTTAGAGAAAAGAAACAAATCACCTATAAAGGAAAACCCATCAGAAAAATTACAGCAGACTTCTTAATACAAACCCTAAAGTCAAGGAGAGCTTGGAGTGAAATATTTCAAGCCCCAAAATAAGTCAACCTTCAACGCAGATTGATGTACCTCCCAAAGTTATCTTTCAGTATTGATGGAGAAAAATGATACTTCCATGATGAAAAACACCTGAAGACATTCACGACCGCAAAACTAGCACTCCAAAAAATTCTCAAGGATAGCCTAGAAAAAGACAATTAAGATAACAATTTCAAAAATCCCTATAGAATGAATCCACCAGGCAAAGTGAGCATTTAAATAGAAAGGAAATAAAGTAAACCAACAACAGGAAAATAATACCATGACAAAGATATATCAATACCTATTAGTTATAAGCATTAAAATGAACAGTCCCAAGTCACCAATCAAAAGCAACCGACTGGCAGACTGGATCAAGAAGTAAGATCCAATAATATGTTCCATACAAGGAACATATTTAAATCAAAAAGGAATTCAAAGACTGAAAGTCAACTGATGAAAAACAAAACTCTATGAAACAGGAACCCAGAAAAAAGCAGGGGTAGCTCTCACCAAAAAAATCAAGCAATAACAAAAGCTGGTAAGACTGGGGAAAAAACGAATCCTTCTCCTTTGTTGGTGGGAGTATAAATTTGTACAACCACTAAGGAAATCAGTAAAGTGATTCCTCAGAAAAAAAAAAGCACTAAAATTAGAGGTTCCACATGCTATTAAAAAGCTTTTGCACAGCAAAAGAAATCACCAATAGAGCAGGGTGATTTCAGCCCACAGACTGGGAAAAAAGTTTTGCTAGCTATCCATAAGACAAAGGTCTAACATCTAGAATATACAAAGAACTCA